>OY770007.1:45460892-45743392 GCA_963669245.1 Quercus cerris | reverse complement strand
CAGAATCCTTGCTTGTTGGTCACTTTGGAGAGGCAATTATAGATGATTTATTTGAGAGGTTCGCAGAGCGTATCGGTGACCATCTTTCCATGGAGAAGACAAAGAATTTCGACATCGTAATTTCAATGGAAAGGAAATGAGTAAATCCATGAAACTATGTATCTTGAATAAATAAGATGCAAATTGGGACGCATCATCTTGTTGGACTAGTTACCAAATGTTATGCTTTTGCTTAGTTTGGCTTTGTATGCTTGTAGCTATGCCATGAGTCTATGACTCTGCATAGTAAACTAAGCGTTGTATTTTATGGGTGTATGGCTGTGTACTGTGTAGTCAGTACCATATATTTTTTGTGTGTATGATTTTGCCTAGTTTACCTTGTGATCATTGTAAGTTGTTTCAATGTCAAATTAGTGTTCTTAATGCTTATTTCCATGCAATGACTCTTTTTAAAGTGCTCAGCCGTCTTGAGAAGAAAGGGAAAGGAAACGTTTGCTGAGTTTCCACTGATTGTGAGTAATGGGGAGTCACAAGAACTGTGGTATAGTTAACCAATCCTTTTATAATTTTTTTTTAAAGAAAAAAAATTCTTATTAATAAGATTTCTACTTAAAAGTAGAAAGAGACAAGACATGAAGAACTAAAGATTTAGGAAATAAGCTACAATATTATCACTTTCATACATAAAAGCAAATGAGAGAGGAGAGAAGAGGAAGGATATGAGGTATTAGAGAGATAAGGAGAGGGAAGATTACGGAAAGAATAAGTAAAAGATATTCTTATCCTTTCAATTTAATAGTTGTCATGATAACAAAATCCTAGATAATTCACGGAGTAAAAGACATTATGGTCCTCGTTAGATTTGAGAATGAATTCATTGTATATTGATGTGTATAAAAATTTAGGTAAAAATACAAATTTACGCCGGCTAACTATGCCCAAAAATTATTTTGGTCCTTTAAGTTTGAATTTGATCATTTTAGTCTTGTAATTTTGCCCAAAAATTATTTGTCATTTAAGTCTCAAGTTTTTGATCATGTTATTCTGCTAACCTTGTCAAAAATCATTTTTTTCCTCTAAAGAATCATTTAGTCTGGTAACCTTGCCAAAAATCACCCAAAATAACCAACTTCAATAATAAAGGACTAAAATGATTTTTGGACAAATATGAATACAATAGCTATGTGTTTTGTAACTCAATTGGTAAATTCTGATGTTTCCAACTGAGATATTCTAATCCCCTCAGATCCTTCACTCTACCTATTTATTGTTTTACACTTCCAAATGTACAATATAGAAGTTCGTAGAATGTCCACACCTTCACATTAAGGATTCACATTTTACACCATGACCTGAAAGAATGTGAAAAATGTTATATCATATATGTGAAACAGTCAAAACCCTTTCTTCAATCCCTTCTCTCCAAGCTTTAGGTAGAAAAATCAAAATATATGAAGTGTTGAGTTGACGTGAGTGCATACGTAGGAAATACATAAATGAATAAAAGTCAAAACTCAACTCTTGAAAACTTCTTCGTACGTAAGATTATACCATGACAATTCAACCCAAAATCATTTGTATAAATTAATATCCAAATGACGTAATTGGTTTCAAGTCGTGGCCATTTTCTAGTCTATTGCAACTTGCAAATAAAACAGAAAGATTGCCTTAATTTCCCACAAGCTGCAAAGTGATCATCAATGGAGAAGCAAGAAGATAAAAGGCTTGGCCACCGGTTGGTGCTTGTAGTATATCCATTCCAAGGCCACATAAATCCCATGCTTCAACTTGCCACAATCCTATACACCAAGGGCTTTTCAATCACCATAGCACACCCTCAATTCAACTCTCCCAACCATGAAAATCATCCTGAATTTCACTTTGTATCAATACCAGATGGCTTGTCTAAAACAAATTTCTCACCTTCCAATTTAATGGCCGTGATAACGACTCTTAATAGTACTTGTGAAGCTCCATTTCAGCAATACATGGAGGAGATGATGAAAGTAGAGGATCCACATGATCGGGTTGCCGGTGTTGTTTATGATGGGTTCATGCACTTTGCTCAAGCTGTGGCTAACAATTTGAAACTTCCTGGGATTAATGTGCGTACAAGTGCAGCTGCCACCTTGCTTCTGTTTGCAGTCTTTCCCGATGCTCATCATGAAAAAGGCTATATTTCCTTTCCAAGTATGTGTGAATTTGAAAGCTTTAATTTTGGGGTAGACAATTCCTTAGATGAAAGTACATTAAGTAAGTTCTTCAATTGAATTTAATTTTCTTTAGAAAATATAAATTGTATTTTAATAGTCAATACAACAATGTATTTGAATTGAGTTATTCAATGGTACAGAGCATGCTTAATTCTGCTAAGGGAAGAAGTGTGGTAACATAGGATACAGTACTGTTGAAAAAGGCTAACAAAAATTGAAAGCATGGTGTCCATGGTTATACCAAATAGTTGATGAGTTTATTCAACATATTAGACTTGATTAACTTGATGATTTAATTTGGTAAACGGTTAACTATTAACTCTGTATATAATTCTAATTTAACTAGTATGATTATGTGGAGTTCACTATTTAAGTTCACAGATAATCCACGGTAATAGATCACATTTGTATGAAATGTAGGATTATCAACTAACAGTTCCCGTATGGGCTACTAGTCCCTTTTTACATGTGTCTAGATAAAAAAATTAATTAATTAATTAAAATGCTCTTTTTTGGTAATAGATATAACATAATTTAAATTTATAACATCCTTTTTTTTAATGATAATTGTTCTTTATTATGATCATGTCACGACATTAATATTTTTTTCTTTTTTGTTACAGAAAGTCTGGCACAAGCCCCAGTGCCTGAGCTTCAGTCCCTTAATCTTAAGGGCATACTAGGATCCATAGAAATCCCAACTCCCACATTGGAGATGAGAGCCACAGTGACAGATGCAACGAAAAAAGCCTCAGCAATAATAGTGAACACGGTGCACTTCCTTGAACAACAAACACTGACAAAGGTTCAAGAACATTTCCCATCTCCAGTTTTTTCCTTAGGCCCTTGTTGGGAAATTTAGACCCCGGTTGAAAGAATTAATAAGTTTTAAACCCAAGTTATTAATTAGATTTATTATGAATAAAACTTGTTAAAACAAACAAACATCAATATCTTGTCAAAATCATGCAGCAGAAAATATAAATAAGACAAGATATAATGACCTAGGAAAACCAATGAAACAAACTAGTTTCACAGTAAAAAAACCTGGGGTGAAACCTTCCTAGACTCTACAATCCCCGTAGATGAATTCACAACAGAAACCTTCTACCACTTCAGAACTTCTGAACTCTTCAATATATAAATGACACCCTTTGATAATGCACGAATCCCAATACGTGACTAACCAATTGCACAGATCCTAGTACGCGATTTTAATCACCAACTAGAAGAAGATGTTTGCTGCAAAGTTCCTCACTTCATCAACAATGAAGATCAAGAAGCACTTGGTTACAAAACCCTAAGGCGCAAAAGATACAGTAGCTTCTTTTAGAGAGAATAAGGCATCAGTCACCTTTTGAATATGTCCTCCTTATATTCTCTTATATGACGGCCTCTAAAATAAGCCTTATATAGGTTTAGGGTTGTGAGAAAAGAAACTCTACACAAATACATAAGCCTAGCCCAAAAATCAGATCTGAAAATTCTGATTTCCGCAAACCTCGATAGATAGCAAGTGTCGAGTAGGTATCGAGCTTTAAACTTCGACAGATACAGCTATCAAGAAGGTGTCAAGAAAGTGTCGAGGAGACAGAAACTTTCTCAATCGATCCACCTAGCTATCGAGAGGTGTCAAGATTGCGATAACAATTAGCTCAATAGTTAGCCTAACTGTCGAGAGGTGTCAAGCAGCTGTCGAACTATTTATCCACAGGTGTCGAGCTATCTGTCCAGCTTTAATGAACAACTTTTCCTCACTTATTTCTTAGTCCAATCTTCATGACTTTAATACTAGACTTGAACAACATGTTTCTTAAAGTATTAAACACATCCTAAATTTACCCAAATACAAGTAAAGTGCATTTTGTCAAAGGATTAGCCAACTACATAAAAAAATGACATATGTTCTTAATAAGTGAAACACATATGTCCTAACAATCTCCCCCTTTTGCAATCCGTGACAAAACCACAACAAACAAATGAACATATGAGAGAAGTCATAAATCACTCAACTTATATTCACTTGTTGAATATAATAAAATTTATCCTAACACAAACTCTTGAAAAACTTTGCAAGAAGAGAGTTTATGGCAAGTAGATTTTAACAACTTGTATTTTTGAAACACTTTAAACAAAACTCATCAAGACATCTTAGTGTGAAACAGAAATAATAGATTGTATATAAGTATAAGAACCATGTGTATAAAGAAAGAAAAGAAACAACACATGTAAAGATAGGTGAAGAAAACATACATTAACATATAAATATCAAAGATAAGCACAATGTATGTAAACATGGTCACAAGATCAGTGTACAAGAAGAAGAAGAAGCTAAAAGAAGCTCCTACAACAACAAGGAGGTAAACACTCCCCCTAACAAGATGAAACACAACTCCCCCTTACAAAGGAATGTATTTCTCCCCCTAACATGTAGAATCTGAAAAAGAAACCACGTATGTTCATCACAATTTCTCCCCCTTTTTGTCATGATTGACAAAGGGTACAAGAAGCTAGAAAGTTTCACCCGAGAAATATAAAAACGATCAAATTAATGATCAAGGGGTATAAGAAATCCATATAAAATGCATGAATGTAATGAAACAAGATGCTATAGATGACAAGAAAATAGAAGGATGCAAAACATGTGAAAAACAAATCTCTAAAAAAAATGTTAAGCACATTAAACCCAAAACACACACACACTAAACAAGTCTAACCAATTTTATATTTAAAAAACAAGTCAAGAAAGTTTAATGAGCATACATTAACACATGTAAAACCTTGTGATGGCCAAATCACATTGTACCTGCACATGTATCAAGAGTAGCAAAGAATATTGTGTGTTGTGTGTGAAAAATATCGTAAGATTGCATAAGTGTCAATTAGTTATGACGATTTGAGATATGAGAAAATCACTTTAACTCACACACAATCATAACTGTTTGATGGAAACTATCACCTTCGAGATACATCTTATAACTCTCACATCTCTTAGAATACATGCTTGCAATCATATTTAAAAGCATTTTTGATCTTTTTGCTTTTTATTTTCTTTGTATATTTTTCTTTTATTGAGCATATCATGCATGGACATATAAGAGAGAGAAAAGAAATCTCCATTGATATTTTACATTCCAATTTTGCTATGCCGAAGCACACAAATATCATTGACACTGCACTTTTGCTATGCCAAAGCATACAGGTGTCTTATTATGATTGGCAGGTAACAGTGGTGAGATGGTTATTTATGCCTTTCTCTTATGATTTTCTAGTCCTACCCGTCAAAAAGAGTGATATGAGTGTTAAGTACAAGAGATCACTTAATCTTACTCATCACAAATAAGAGCCACAAATCTCACTTACTTAATTGTGCATAGAGATGCTCATCTAAGTTACAAGAGATATAAAGTTTAGAAAACTTTGTTTCAATGGTCATCCAAGGTACACAAGTATCAATGTACACAAACACAAACTGTTTTTTTATTTTTCTGATTTTTTTTTATTTATTTTTATTTTGAAAAAAAAACTAAATAAAAACTAAACAACCAAATAAAAACAGACAAACAACATGAAAGCATGAAAAAAAGATATATATGCATGAAAGCATGATAGAAAAATGCAGATGCATGAAAACATGATTCCAAAAACAGATAAGAAATCAAGCAAAAGGAATCTTACTTTAAATAGAAAGAATTAAAGTAGAGGACAAACAGAAAAGACAATTAAGTCTTAGACTCCTTTCTCACCCACATAGCACGAGTCTTTAGCTGTAAAGATGAAAATGCACGTGTCCTAGTGTGTCTACTAAAGAACATAGAAGAATTAGAATTCTCCTGAAATTGAGTTAAAAAGTTCAGAACTTTTAATAACTCTCCAAACAAAGGTGTAGGTCCTTGAAAGGAAACCTGTGACCGTTTGGACAATTGCTTATGAGGATACAACTATAAGGTTCTAAAGTTTTCAGAATTTATGTATTTAGAACTCTAATGTGTAATGTTGGCAAACCATGATCAAAAAAATATGTTTAGTCTTGTTTAGACTTGCTCAAAGTTATATATTTTATGTAAAGTTGGAATCGAGAGGCCGTAATGCATTGGTGCATTTCAGCCTGGCTCGATCGATCGAAAGATAGACTCGATTGATCGAATTTTGGGCAAAATGTTTTTCTGCAGAATTTTTCAACTCAGCCCTAACTCATTAAACGTTTTAGGTTTTCTGTTTTTACCTTAGGTATAAACAGCAAAACCCTAGCCACGTTTTTAAAGTCGCTCCTATTAAGTTGTTGCTCATACTTTTCTATTTTATGTAAATCTCTTGTGAGATCTAGACGAGCTTTCCTTTACACAAAGTTTAGGGTTTTCTAGGTAGAGATTACTTCAACACCTTGATGATCAACTCGGTTGCTGCTATTGGAGTTTAAAGAATAACAAGCGTGGGTGCTTGTAGCTAATTGGAGAATCCAAGAAAGAAGGAGTTCGTGAATTCGGGGCTTGCACGTGATTGTGTGAGTAAGTTCTACTGGTGGGTAGCATTAGGAAGTCAAGTAGAGAGCTTGTAAGTCTTTTTGTATGAACTTCGATTCTTTCGCATAGTGGATTCAGGTTTACCTTAAGGATAGCTAGGTCAAATCCTCCCCAGCTTTTTACCGTGTGGTTTCCTGGGTGATCATATCATTGTGTCTTTTATATTTTCACTGCTTCACATTCTTGATATGATTATATGTTTGTGATAACCTATAATTACATAATTTGACTAAGTTAATCACTTGACTAATTAACTAGGTTAATCTGGTTGGGTTAAGGGGTCTAAAACTTTTCAAGTGGTATCAGAGCAGGTAGCTCTCTTGTTGGAGATCTTTTGATCTCTGAGCTGATCCTTGGCCCCTGTTATCATGGAGCATGGACACTCTCTCGTTGTTCCTCCTCACTTTGATGGGAATAACTATGCTTATTAGAAAGTAAGGATGAGAGCATTCTTGAAATCCATTGATGAGAGAGTTTGGAATTCCGTTGAGTACGAATAGGAGAAGCCCACTACTCCTGTGAGTGAGTGGCAAACTTCTCAAAAAGAAGCAATTGGTTTCAATAGCAAAGCTATGAATGCCATCTTTAATGCTGTTTCCGTGAAGGAATTTAAGAGAATCTCTAATGTTGAGGTTGCTTATATTGCTTGAAAAATCCTCCAGACTATGCATGAAGGTACAAAGGCAGTTAAGATTAACAAGCTGCAGCAATTAACTTCTGGATTTGAAAGCATTAGAATGTCTGATGATGAATCTTTTGATGAATTCTATGCTAAATTGAATGATATTGTTAATTTTGCTTTTAATTTTGGTGAAATCTATGATCAACCTAAAATTGTTAGGAAGATTCTTAGATCTTTAACTAAAGATTTTAGACCCAAAATAACTGTCATTACTGAAAGTAAGGATGTGGACTCTATCCCTGTTGATGAACTTGTAGGATCTCTTCAGTCCTATGAGTCTAATCTACCCAAAGCTTCCAAATCCAAATCAATGGCTCTTAATTCTGTTGATAATGTTGAGGTTGGTAAATTTGATGATGAGCTCTCTGCTACAGAGATTACGTACCTTGCCAAGAACTTTAGAAACTTTCTTAGGAATAACAACAGAAAGGCAGGAGGTACAAACACTGCTGAACCTAGAAACTTTAGGAAGAATGATCCCATTAAGGTTAATAACTTTGAAAAACCTAAAGATAAAGTTGGTCAATCTTCAAACAATTCTTTGGGTGCTCAGTGTTTTGGCTGTCAAGGGTATGGTCATGTTAAATCTGAATGTCCTACATTCTTGAGGTCTAAGGGTAAAGGTATGGCTGTAACCCTTAGTGATAATGAGGTTTCTGATGATGAGTTTGGATGTGACGAGGATGGAAACTTCATTACTTTCACTGCTACTGTTGTAGTCAATGAAAGTATATCTGTTGAAGAGAATCCTTCTGATGGGGAACTCTCTGAGGATGTAGATCTTCAAGAGGCTTATAATAAACTTTGTAAAGTTGCTGCAAAGGATGCTATGAATGTTGAACTTGGCCTGAAGAAAATTGATTCTCTTGAGCTTGGAAAGAAAAATTTGCTTGTTAAATTATTTGATGCTAATAATCTTTTGAATCATGTGAAATCTAAGAACATGCTTTTACTTGATAAAGTTAAAACTTTGGAACATGACTTGTCTGTTATTAGATCTGCTAGTTCTAAACTTGATCAAATGCTGAATGTTCAAAAGTATCCTTCTGACAAATCTGGTTTAGGATATGTTGAAAGCATCTCTGTGTCTGCACCTACTTCCACGAGCTTTGTTCCTTCATCTTCTTCTGAACCTTCCATGAGTGAGGTTGTGAGTGAAACTGGTAAACCCCCTGTGAGTGAGGTTGTCCAACCTGTAGAAGTTTCACCCCCTAGGAAAATTAGGGTTGATTTGAAAGAGTCTAAACCTAAGGAGCCTACCCTTTCTAAGGACAAGATGCATGGTAAACCTGCTTCGATTTGTCACTATTGTGGAAAGTCTAGACACATTCGTCCTAACTGTTATAAGTTTCAAGCTGCTAAGAGAGCAAACAAACCAAAAGTGTCTCTGCCTTAAGCACAAGATCCTATGGCACTCATTGGTGAATTGGTAAAGGCGTTGAACCTTTATTCCAATCCTGGAGTTGGAAATCACTCGAATGCGAATAAGAACTCCAATGCTCATGGTGCATTTAAACGGTTTTGGATGCAAAAGACTTGATCTAATTGAGTGTTTCTGACATGGTCCTTATGCTTCATTACTCATTCCTTTGTGACCATTGTTCTTTGGTGTGCGTATTTTTTGTGTTTTTCTTTCTAGGACTTGCATTGCATTACATTCATGCATTTCATTCTAGGATTTATTTATTTTCTCTTAAAAAAAAAAAAAAAAAAAAAAAAAAAAAAAAGCAAAAATTTGTTTGGCACTATTTTTCTTGGCTTTTGAAAATAAGGTTGGTCAATTTATTTATACATAACATGTCTTGTGTACCTTGTTTAGCTTTGATGAGCTTATTTATTGCACTTGACTAGTTGAAACTTTGTAGTGCATGTTGTGTGGGAAAGATGTTTATAGTGTTTTTCACTTTGTCTTAATCTTAAAGTCACATGTTATTTGACTGTCGGACTTGATCCTTTTGAGAAAGGCATAAATAACCATCTCACCAGTGTTCACTAACCAATCCTGAACACCTTAGTGCATATTATAAGATTTTATGCTCGAGAAAGTGTAGCACATGTACAAAAAGAACATAAGGTGTAGCCTCGATTAATTGCTTAATGCTTAAGATTGATGTGTACTACTAGGCTTGATGCCAATCCACAAAAAAAAATAATAATAATAATGAGGCAAAATTCAAGAAACTTACATGATTGCAAGTTTATGTTCTAGGAGATGTGGGAGTTATATGATGTAACTCTTTTAGTGATAGTCTTTTTTAAATTCTGTGTGATGAATTTTGTAGATTTTGTGATTGATTTCTATTTACATATCACCTTACATGTATCTCAAGTTTTTGCTAGTTTGCACACACTACACAAGTTACTCTTTGCTAAACATTGTACACGTTATTGTGTGTGTTTTTGTTCTGACCAACCAAGTTTGAAAATACCTTGAGTATTATGCAAAACTTTTTTTTGCTTGAGAACTTAAAGGGAGAATGGCTGAAATTTTTCTTTGGAGAAACTGGGATTAAAACTTGAGTTTTTGAAAAGGCATTCCATCTCATACTCATGCATTTTGTTCATCAAATCTAATGCTTTGATGAATGTGTCAAAATGTGTTTGTTCTTCAAAAACTGTGTTTTTAAAAAAAATTTGTGAGCCTCTGCCTGTTTCGATCGATCCATTTTGTTTTTCGATGGATCGAAAATGTGCTTCAATTCTTTTAAAAATCTCGGATTGATTCGATTGATTGAATGTGTTTTTCGATCAATCGAATATCATGAATCAAGTTTTTTTAAAACTCAGATTTGACTTTTTCAAAGTCACTTTTCAAAAAGTTTCAAACTTTTCTTTTCTCTCTCCGACTTGGCAAGGCTCTACAGCGAATTTTTTGTCGTTTTCTTCCAAATTTTTTGCAAGGTTTTCCTCATCTAACACTGGTAAGACCTTTTTGTTCTTCCTTTTAAATTTTCTTTCATGTTTTCATGCATAAACTCATGCATTTGAGGGATATTTTCGGACTTTGCATATTTTGGGATTTTTACTGTTGTAAGCCTTATTTTGTGAAATTGATCAATGGGTTTTTGTGAGGATATGATATAAACTTGATATTGATAGTTTACTTTGATCAATTTTGGGTTTTGAGAAAAATTAAAATTCTAGGGTTTGCATTGAATCCGAATTGGGGATTTTGTTCAATTAGGTTGAAATTGATGAAATTGGCTTGTTGTTTTGATGTAATTAGGCATTATAATCTGTGTGTTGTGTCATGTAATGCTCAATACATAAATTATGTTTCAAAACAATCAAATGGTTTTGTAAATTTTTAGGGTTTTTGTTAGAAACTCTATGCTCAAGCTAATTTTGTGAAATTGAACTTAATTTGAACTTTGCCTACTGCATTAGTACATGCATCATGACATTGTGGTTGTTCATGCATCATATAGATTGTTGTTCTATCTCTTTTTGTGCTAACTTGCAGTCTGCCCTTGATTTTTGTGTTTTTTTGGTTTTCTCTTTGTATCTCTGTCCTTTCCTTAGCACTATGCCTACGAAGACTAGGGCTCATAGGTCTAATCCCTCACCTACTCCTTCCCCTCTCTCCTTTGACCGAGAGAGGTTTTCGAGTGAGAAAAACCAAGAGATTTATGAGAAGTTGAACCTTAAGAGAAAGATTTGGGCTGAGCGTTCTGTTCTTTTAGATGAGATTGATCCTGCCATTAGGGCAAATTTTGAGCGTCGGGGCTGGTTACCTCTGTTGGATGTTTTTGATCCTCCTCCTCTTGCTATCTAGATTAGAGAGTTCTTCTCGAACATCTCTATCCGCATCTATGATTCCAACATTTTAGTAAAGAGTTGGATATGAGGCGTAGAGTACTCCATTACTCCTACGGTAGTGGCTGATGCTCTTGGGGTACCCTTGGTCCAGCACTCAGTCTACCCTTATGATGAGTCTCCTTTGTTGAGTGATGTCATGTCTTACATCACTGGGTCTTCTATCTAGTGGGGTTCTGATCCTCGGATCACCTCTGCTGAGCTATCTGAGTTGCACTAAAGTGTTGGATATGAGGCGTAGAGTACTCCATTACTCCTACAGTAATGGCTGATGCTCTTGGGGTACCCTTGGTCCAGCACTCAGTCTACCCTTATGATGAGTCTCCTTTGTTGAGTGATGTCATGTCTTACATCACTGGGTCTTCTATCTAGTGGGGTTCTGATCCTCGGATCACCTCTGCTGAGCTATCTGAGTTGCACTATCTCTTCTTTAGGATAGCTTGCCATTCTATCTGGCCCATTTCTCATCTTCACACCATTCCTCTCGAGCGGTGTGTATTTTTGTATGCTCTTGTCACTGATGCTCCTATCAATTTTCCCTATTTGTTTCTTCGTTCTTTGAATGAGGTTTATAAGAGTTCATCCTCTTCTCATGCCCTTGTTCATCCTATTTTCATTCATAGGATTTTGTTTTATCTTGATCTTAGTGGTTTTCCCTCCTCTGAGCACGTTCATGTGATTGCTCCCATAGGTGCATCTTTTCTTAGACAGAGGGCTGTTCATCTTCGAGTTGGCTCTAAACACCCTAGGTCTGAGTCTTCTGGTAGCGCACCTCCTCCTCCTTCTTCTTCAAGTCCTGCTGGTGAGGATGTTCCTGATCCTGCTAGTGGGGATGTTTCTGATCCTGCTGGTGATGCTGCTGCTGCTGATGTTCCTCCACCTCCTTCAGATGACTTTGATATTCGTCGTACCTTGGAGACTGTCATGACCGTTCAGGCGGCTCATAGTTAGATTTTGGTGGACTTGCTTGATGAGATTTGTGCTCTGCGTGGTGACGTAGCACATCTTTGTTCACCCTCACTACCTCCTTTTGATGATGGCGTGTGATTGTCCTTTGGCATTCCGTCACAAAAAGGGGGAGTGGAGTTTTGACACTGTAGAGGAGTTTTTATAGTTAGGGGGAGTGTTTTTTTTGTTTTTTTTTTTTTTTTGTTTTGTTTTGAGGAGCTAGTGGAGATGTTAGATTGTATCTAGGTGCTTCACTTTGTATATCATTGTTTTGGGGCTATTCATGTTAGGGGGAGTAACTGTTTTTGGGTGTTACATTGTTTTTGATATACATGATTCTTGTTCTTGTGATTCACTGCTTATTGATTTATATTTATGAGTTATTCATTGATATATGTCTTTATTATGTGCTGTGTGAATCATACAAGAATGTTATACCTGTTTATTTACTATTTTCTGTTACACATGCGTTCATGCATTTCTTGAGTGTTTCAGGAATATACAGGTTGAATCAATTGAGCTGCTATCTACACTTGCAACTGATGGATAGTAGTTAGGATTGATTTTTAGTGTTTATGAGCATTATTTTTGTAAAGGGCTTTCTACTTGTAAACTTTGAGTTTTGTGTTTGTGTTTTGTCACGGGTTGCCAAAGGGGGAGTTTGTTAGGTTCTAAAGTTTTAGGAATTTATGTATTTAGAACTCTAATGTGTAATGTTGGCAAATCATGATCAAAACAATATGTTAGTTCTTGCTTAGGCTTGCTCAAAGTTATATATTTTATGTAAAGTTGGAATCGAGAGGCTGCAGATGCATTGGTGCATTTCGGCCTGGCTCGATCGATCGAAAGATAGACTCGATCGATTGAATCTCAGTCCTAACTCAACCCTAACTCATTAAACGTTTTGGGTTTTCTGTTTTTACCCTAAGTATAAAAGGTAAAACCCTAGCCACGTTTTTAAAGTCGCTCCTATTGAGTTGTTACTCATACTTTTCTGTTTTGTGTAAATCTCTTGTTAGATCTAGAGGAGCTTTCCTTTACACAAAGCTTAAGGTTTTCTAGGTAAAGATTACTTCAACACCTTCATGATCAACTCGGTTACTGCCATTGGAGTTTAAAGAATAACAAACGTGGGTACTTGTAGGTGATTGGAGAATCCAAGAAAGAAGGAGTCCGTGGATTCGGAGCTTGCACGTGGTCGTGTTAGTAAGTTCTACTGGTGGGTAGCATTAGGAAGTCAAGCGGGGAGCTTGTAAGTCCTTTTGTATGAACTTTGATTCTTTCACATAGTGGATTCAGGTTTACCTTGAGGATAGTTAGGTCAAATCCTCCCCAGGTTTTTACTGTGTGGTTTCCTGGGTGATCATATCATTGTGTCTTTTATATTTCTGCTGCTTTACATTCTTGATATGATTGTATGTTTGTGATAACCTAAAATTGCATAATTTGACTAATTTAATCACTTGGCTAATTAATTAGGTTAATTTGGTTGGGTTAAGGGGTCTAAAACTATTCAACAACTTAAAGCAATTAGGACGAATGTGTCCAGAAACACCACAATGGCGATAAAAATGAGGTCTAACAAATGATTTAGAATTAGCCAAATCAGTTTTGGATTTCGTACCTTTATCACCTTTCTAAGATTTTGGCACAAAGACAGTCCTTGATCCAAAAGCCGTGGAAGAGGAAGGGCCAGAAAAAACAACATGCCCTAAGCCAGTCTTATCAGAATTAGGCTTTTGAGCAATCAATACCTCAACAAGCTTTGCACTAGACATCCTTTCTATTTGAGAAATAGCTTGACTAAGCTCAACCTCAAGATTCTTAACCTTCTCTTCAAATGAGGTGTTCTCCACAATAAGAGTCTCAACTAACCTTGTAGTTTCATCTAGCTTGACTAACAGATCAGTTTTTTCAGTTTTTACCTCATTAAGCTCTTTTCTACAAAGATGAGACATCTTTTCAAATTTTATGAATTCAGTGCATAGCTTATCATAGGCTTCTTGAAGGGTCATCTTCTTAGGTACTTCATTATCAGAAGAATCCTCACTGTCATTAGCACTCTCCACAATCACCTTATCGGTTAAGGCAACAAGAGCCATAATGTGACGACATTCATCCATATACTCATCAGAAGAGTCATTCTCAAAATCACTCCAAGTAGCAACCAAACCTTTATCTTTTGACTCTT
Organism: Quercus cerris; assembly: GCA_963669245.1. Lineage (NCBI taxonomy): Eukaryota > Viridiplantae > Streptophyta > Magnoliopsida > Fagales > Fagaceae > Quercus > Quercus cerris. The sequence goes on along the minus strand of OY770007.1, from coordinate 45,729,019 downwards.
TGGTCTTTTTCTTCATAAGGAAGTTTAGGTACTCTATCCTTATATGACCAAAACTTTTGCACTCATGGCATTGGATAAGAGGTTTCTCATTCTTGCCCTTCCTAGAGGATTTAGATTTTTTAGGAGGTTTGCCCTTATCATTTTTCCTAAACTGAAGAAGCTTGATAATCTCATCAGTTATGAAGGTTAGATCATCATCCTTATCTTCACTTTCATCTTCATCTTCAGAGTCCTCAATCTCTTTCTCTATACCCTTAAGAGCCAAGTTTTTACTCTTTCCACCTTTTCCCATTAAGCCTAATCTCATCTCATAGGTTTGAAGGTTACCTATAAGCTCAGTCAAAGGAATTTGATCAATGTCTTTTGCTTCTTCAATGACAATGATCTTGGCATGAAATCTTTCAAGTAAGGACCTATGGATTTTTCTAATAATCTTGGATTCTGCAATAGATTCTCCAAGATTGAAAGCAGAATTCACAATATACTTGAGTTTAGCATAGAACTCATCAAAGGTTTCATCCTCCTTCATCTTTATTTCTTCAAAACTGCTAGTGAGTCTTTGAAGTTTCACAGTCTTTACTGCCTTGGTACCTTTATAGGTAGTCTCAAGAATGGTCCATGCTTCCTTGGCAACTTCCGTGGATGATATTTTCTTGAATTCCTCATTGATCACCCCACAAAACAAAGCATTCAAGGCCCTACTATTAAAATTTTCCACTATGATTGTTGCATCATCCCAATCCACCGGGGCTTTCTTTAGCTTAATCCTACCAATCTCAACAGCTTGTCATACCTGTTCACCTAGAGCCAGCAAAAAAACTTTCATACGAACTTTCCAGTACACATAATTATTTCCATCAAATAAAGGAGGAATCAAAAGAGATTGTCCACAATCCATGACAACGGGGTCAAAGATCACACTTAGGAAATTAATCCAATCAGAGTGTACCTGTTGTGATACCAATTGTTGGGAAATTTAGGCCTCGATTGAAAGAATTAACAAGTTTTAAACCCAAGTTTTTAATTAGATTTATTATGAATAAAACTTGTTAAAACAAACCAACATCAATATCATGTCAAAATCATGCAATGGAAAAAATAAATAAGACAAGATATGATGACCCAGGAAAACTAATGAAACAAACAAGTTTCACAATAAAAAACCTGGTGGGAAACCTTCCCGAAAGCAATCCACTATAATAAAGAGATGTTTTAGATCTAGTACAAAATCTTTGTCCCTAAACTCTACAATCCCCGTAGATGAACTCATAGCAGAAACCTTCTACCGCTTCAGAATCTCTGAACTCTTCAATATATGAACATCACCCTTTGATGATGCACGAATCCCAATACATGACTAACCAATTATGCGGATCTCAGTACGTGACTTTAATCACCAACTAGAAGAAGATGTTTACTGCAAAGTTCTTCACTTCATCAATAAAGAAGATCAAGAAGCACTTGATTACAAAACCCTAAGGCGCAAAAGATGTAGTAGCTTCTTTTAGAGAGAATAAGGCATCGGTCACCTTTTGAATATGTTCTCCTTATATTCTCTTATGTGACGGCCTTTAAAATAAGCCTTATATAAGTCTAGAGTTGTGAGAAAAGAAACTCTACACAAATATATAAGTCTAGCCCAAAAATCAAATATGAAAATTCTGATTTTCGTAACCTCGATAGATAGCAGGTGTCAAGCTTTAAATTTCGACAGATACAGCTGTCGAGGAGGTGTCAAGAAGATGTCGAGGAGACAGAAGTTTTCTCAATCGATCCACCTAGCTATCGAGAGGTGTCGAGATTGCGATAACAATCAGCTCAATAGATAGCCTAGCTGTCAAGAGGTGTCGAGCAACTGTCGAGCTATCTGTCTACAGGTGTCGAGCTATCTGTCCAATTTTAATGAACAGCTTTTCTTCACTTGTTTCTTGGTCCAATCTTCATGGCTTTAATACTAGACTTGAATAACATGTTTCTTAAAGTATTAAACACATCCTAGATTTACCCAAATACAAGTAAAGTGCGTTTTGTCAAAAGATTAGTCAACTACATAAAAGAATTACATATGTTCTTAACAAGTAAAACACATATGTCCTAACAGCCCTTTCCATAAACTAGCTCCATTTGCCTCTAGTTCACTGTTGAAGAAAGATACTAGTTGCATTTCCTGGCTTGACAAACAAGCCTCAAAGTCTGTCATTTATATAAGCTTTGGCAGCATGGTATGCATGGATGAGAAAGAGCTGGTAGAGATAGCTTAGGGCTTAGCCAACAGTGAGCTACCTTTCTTGTGGGTGGTTAGACCTGGTTCAGTTCGCGAGTTGGAATGGATTGAGCTATTGCCAGAAAGTTTTAAAGAAAGAGTAGAAGTAAGAGGTTGCATTGTGAAATGGGCACCCTAAAAGGAAGTTTTGGCACATGGTGCAGTGGGAGGGTTTTGGAGCCATTGTGGTTGGAATTCAACACTGGAAAGTGTTTGTGAAGGAGTTCCAATGCTATGTCGACCCTAGTTTGGGGACCAAGGTTTGAATGTGTTAGGTTCTAAAGACTTAGGAACTAATGTATTTAGAACTCTAATGTGTAATGTTGGAAAACCATGATCAAAACAGTTGTTAGTCTTGTTTAGACTTGCTCAAAGTGTGTGCGTTGTATGTAAAGTTGGAATCGAGTGGCTGCAGAAATATTAGTGACTTTCAGCCTAGCTCGATCGATCAAAGCTTAGACTCGATCGATAGAATATCAAGCAGAATGTTTTTTTTTGTTTTTGCAGAATTCCAACTCAGCCCTAGCTCATTAAAAACATTTAGGGTTTTATGTTTTGCCCTAAGTATATAAGGCAAATCCTAGCCACGTTTTAGAGGTTGCTCATATTGCTGTTTGTGTGAATCTCTTGTGAGATCTGAGAGGTGCTTGCCTTCACACAAGCTTAGGATTATCAAGAAGGAGATTTCTTCAAGAACTTGATGATCATTCAGTTGCTGCCATAAGAGCTTAAAGATACACAAGCGGGTATGCTTGTACTTGCTGTAGAATCCAAGAAAGAAGGAGTCTGTGGTCTCGGAGCTTGCATGTGGTCGTGTCAGTAAATTTTCTACTGGTGGGTAGCAATAGGATGTTAGTGGTCTAAGTCGCTATTGTAAAACTTCGATTCTTTCATAGTGGATTCAGGTTTACCTTAAGGATAGCTAGGTTAAATCTTCCCCAGGTTTTTTACCGGTTTGGTTTTCCTGAGTGATCATATCTTTGTGTTCTTTATATTCCGCACTTTACATTGATATGATTATATGATTGTGTTAACCTAGATTTGTGAAATTTGGACTAAGTAATAACTTGGCTAATTAACTAGATTAATCCGATTGTATTTTAGGGGGTCTAAAAATAAACAGAGTGCAAAGTATGTGTGTTGTGTATGGAAGGTAGGCTTGGAATTGGAGGGTATTTTGGAGAGAGGGAAAATAGAAAGAGCTATAAGAAAACTAATGGTGGAAACTGAAGGGGTGGAGATAAGACAGAGAGCAAAGGATTTAAAGCACAAAGTTGAGCTTTGCCTGCGTGAGGATGGTTCAACATACAATGCCTTGAATGAATTGGCACAGCATATATTGTCATTCGGATGATGGAGGATGAGGCCAAATTGCAACTCAAATTGATATGTATTATGTACACTCTCTCACATTTTCTTTTTTAATTATTTGCATAATGCAGCCTCTTAAGCTTGCATTTGAAACTATGATTGTAGAGCGTGGTAGTAATTGATACTTTGATAACTTCGTGATCTGAAAATGCTTAACGATACTTCATGGATCATATTGGTAGTGGTACTAAGGTGCTATAATTTTGTGCTAGTTTGGTTGCATTCATAGAGCCACGGTTGAATCTATAAACCATGAGTCCCTGACTTACAAGTGCTGTTGGCCTTCTTAACTTGCGTTTGTAGCCGTTTTGCAAGAATGACAACAAAATTAACTTTCCCACCCGTACATGTTATGTTTGGTTTGCATAGTTGGGTTGACTAATCTAGTAAAAGATTTACTTGATGATTGAAAAACTATTTTATTATTTGGTTCAAATTAAAAGCTTGTGAAGACAAATTATTACTTCCAACACTAGCATTTGATGCTATGTGGGAACAATAAAATATTTGTGCAGAGGATAAAGAGATAGGGAGATAAAAGGATCATCTTGTCCTTTTTTTTTCTTTTTTTTTTTTGAGAAACAAACACACACACATACACAGGATCATCTTGTCTGATTCCTTTTGTGGGATTGAATCTTTCCATTGGAGCACCATTGATTAATATACTATAAGAGATTGTTTTGACGCATTGCATTATCAAACTTACCCAGCAATGACTGAAACCCAGTTTCTGAAGACATTGATATGATAATAGCATGATGTTATCTAAATAATATTTAATATTCATAAATAGATGATCATATCTTCATTATGTAATAGATTATTAGAATAATAAAAATGACATCAATTGCATCCTTCCATGCCCATAAATGAATCATTGAACCTACTTAAATGGTTTGTAGAAACTTGTTTGCATAATTTAGGATAGGATATTTCACAGATTCTTAAATCTCAACTATTTTAAGGACACATACTTTTTCACACACTTTGCCACAACTTGCACATTTTTCAACTTCTTGTTGGATTACATCACTATCAAGGTTTATCTATAATGTTGAGTACCAATGTTGATCTATTAGTCTGAAGTAGACATGGAGAGGGAATTGTGGTTTATCAAAGGCCAGGGTGTTTTGTTCTGAATCAAATATGGGCAGATGGCTTTATTAGGGCTCAAGTAACACACTTAAAGTGTGTTTCGATACCGCTTATTTTGCTGAAACTGAAAAATTATTGCTAACAGTACTGTAGATAAAAGTAAAAGTTAGTGAAATAGTATAGTGGAGCCCATGAATAGTGCCAAAAAGTGCAGTCTGATCCATAAATAGTAGCAAAAATAAGCTAAATAGTGAAATAATTTTAATTTTTAATCCTAACCCAAATGCACACTTAGGGTCCGTTTGGTTGGGGGAGTGAAAAAGTGGAAGGATGGAAAATTAATAAGAGGATGGAAAAGTGGGAGGATAGAAAAGATTTGGTTTTCTTTCATGTGTGTTTGATTGGAAGGGTGGAAAAGTAGGAGGGTGGAAAACTCTTTTGTTTGGTTAGAGAGAAAAATGGGAGGATAGAAAATGTAGTTTATATAAATTTACTATTATACCCTTGTTACATAATTGGTAAAAAATAGATTTATTTGTACTCATTAAATAATATAAAATTGACCAACAATTATACTTTTCAATGAGAAGTGTTACACGTCTACAACATTTTTGTAATACTTTCACAACAAAATTTATGTGAAAAGTTGTTACTAATTCTAATTTGAACCCACTACTGAAATTATTTTTTTTACTCACCAATATTAACTAATAACAATTTATTACTTAAAATTTGTTGTGAAAATATTGTAGTAACATTTCTCAAATAGGATATTTTATTTTTTTTATATTATTTCTCCTTTTCCCCTTTTCATTTCATCCATTCATTTTTTTTCTTTTTCTCTTTTATAAGCTATCTCCTCCTCACACGTTTATCTCTATCCCCACCCCCTTCTTTTTCTTCTTCTCCCTCATTCACAAGTCTCAGCAAATCCTCTCTCTCTCTCTTTTCTTCTCCAGCTCGCTCTCTCTGTGTTTTTTTTTTTTTTTTTCCATTCATTTTTTTCTCCTACACTATCTCCTCCACACACGTCCTATCTCTATCCCCACCCCCTTCTTATTCTTCTTCTCCCTCATTCAAGTCTCAAGAACAGCACATCCTTTCTCTCTCTTTTTTTCTCCAGCTCGCTCCTTTTTTTTTTTTTTTTTTTTTTTTTTTTTTTTCTACTTGATTCCAAAACAGTCATCCCCAACGCAGTCTAGATGGGTCATCTTCGTCCCAAAGCAATTGCCCAGCTAGAGTCGTCGCTCATCTTTGTCCCCAACACAGTCCAGATTGGTCAGATGGCTTCTGTCTTCTCTATTTTGTTTTTCTTTTTTTTCTTTTTTCTTTTATTGTTATGATTTGATTAATTTTAAAATTGTGTTTTTGAGTTTGTATTGTGATAATCTGATTATGATTGATTATGCTTGAGTTTAGAGATGTTTGAGAGAAAGATTGTTGTGGATTTAGCCGTTGCGTTTGTGTTTGTAGCCGTTGTGTTTGAGGGCATTTCTGAAAAAGTGCTAGGAGAGCAATTTTCTCTCCATAGTTTTTCTCTTGATTTGGGAGAAAAAAAATTGGTAGGTCCGGGAGGAAAATTTTCTCCCGGGTTTTCCATCCTCTCTGTTTTCCTCCGCTTCCCAAACAGTAGAAAACATTGTTTTCCACACCATTTTCTACCCATTGTTTTCCATCCTCCCTATAATCCTTCTAACCAAACATAGTGTTAGTTAAAATAGTATTGGGATTGTTACTTATTTATTTATTATAAAAGAAAAGGAGATTGTTAATTTGATAGTGATAAAGGCCTTACAATAGGCCTTCTAAGCATAAGATTTACTTGATTTTGTGAGGTTGAAAGTTTTTTCTTTTAGATATGTGATGTTTTTTCACGTATACTAGAGGCCAATTATGTGGCACATTTGTTACTAAACATTTTTTTTTTTCATAACATGTTAGAAGTTAGTAAAACAATAATTTTTTTTTCTTAAACAAAAGTTAGTAAAAAAATTTAAACATTACTCAAGTCGTAAAATTTGGATTGTGGAATATGGTTAACTCATCTGTTAAAGTCAATTTCAAACCTAATCTATACAAAAAAATCAATTAGTATTTTTAAAAAAAAAATCAATTAATATCTTGATGTGATGGTAAACAATGATCATTATGGATTATCTTACTTTATGTATGTTGTATTATGAATTAATGAAATTATTATATCTTTTTTCATTAAAATTAAAAAGTGAAATTAAGAAAATAATTTTTTTTTTCATTAAAAAAAATAAAATAAAGGCACAGTTTGGAGGGGGAGGGGGTGGGGGGTGGTTTATAGTTTTGGTGTTTTTTCAAGATCCCTCTCCTCCCCTATTTTCTCTCCTCAAATCTCCCTAAATTGGGGGAGAGAGGATTTTGGTGGGCTTAGGGAGAAATCACTTTGGCCCTACCAAAATCCTGTCCCCTTTTCTCTCCCAACCAAACAACCCTCTCCCCCATTTTCTTACCGATTTTTCCCTCCTCTTTTTCCATCCCCTTAAAATCACCCCAACCAAATGGGCCCTTATAAGATGGAAACTAGATTTTTTTTTTTTTTTCTCTTTTTAACATTTTGACAATAAGTATTGGGTGCCATTTTATTAATAAGGAAATGGTATGTTATGGCTTTAGTGAAGTCAACTTTACCTTTTATAACAGTTGAAGTAGTTTGAAATTAAGACCCTACATTAGGGTCAGGATTCTCAAGAAGGCTAAAATGATGTGGATGGAATTATGAGAAGGTACTTAGGTGCACGTGGTGTACACAGGAGTTTAAAATCTTTTTTTTTTTTTTTTTTTTTTTAACTTGTGATTTGTTGCATATCTTGAGTTATATAATTTACTCAATCTCTCTCGCATTAATATGCCATTTTATATGCAGGTTCTGGGTGCAGACTTGGGTATCTTGGACGAAATTGATTCTGGACTAGATGTTGATGCACTTCGGGACGTAGCTACTGTAGTGAATGGGCTTTTGACTCCAAATAATTCTGTGTTGATGATTACTCATTATGCAAGACTTTTGAATATCATAAAGCCTACATATATACATGTTATGGTAAGTCATTCGAAGATCTTCAAGAATAACTTAATTTTGTTTTGGGTTTAGGGTTTTCCATGATGTGGGGGATTGGGTAAGGCATGGGACTATTATGTAAAAAAAGAAGAAGAGTTATAAAATCTTACATGTCATTCAATATGAAGATTTGACTTGCATGTATCTAAGAAAATTTAGAATAATTTTGTTAAAATGAGCCTAGCTATGGTCTAGATAATTGTGCAAGGTTGGGATAAGTGGCAGAATCCCTCAAGTTGAGGTTTGGTTGGCCTCTAAGTTGGCTTAACGCCTCAACCATTCAAAGCTGCAACTTTAGCTTTGATTTTTGCTATAGCCTTGATGATGGCTCAATAAAACCAATGGTTGAATTCTGAAAGCTCGAAAATGTGTCGAAAACACAAGAGCTGTTTAGACCCCTAAATCAAAGTTACGACTTAGTTGATTTTACACTAACTTAATACTAAGTGCGGAATAGTGTAAACACAACCATATAAACAAGAGAACTACTCTAATCCATATTTAAAGCAACACAGCAATAAAAATGAAATTCACAAGAGAAGGGAAGAAAAATGCAAACATAGATAACACCGAGATATGTTATCAAAGAGGAAACCGAAGAACTCAGCAAAAAACCTCTCCGCTACCCTCAAAGTGGAAATCAATCCACTAGACAATCAATTGGGATACATGGGTGAGCAAGAGACTCTCCAAGCCTAATCTACCCTCTGTACCTAAGCCCTCCAAGCTCATACTCCAACAAGGCTTCTTGGAATCGTGTCTTGTCTAGTTCTCTGGATCCCGCAACAAACTCCATGTTGCATCTGCCATTCTAGGCTTCTTCCAATACTTCCCAGTAGCACCAAAACTCCACTTGACACTCTCAAAGGGTGTGATAAGTGTTTGGGCTATCAACCTCTCAATGATATGGAAATAGAAAGATAGGAGATGAGGAAATTCCCAAAACAAATGTGTAAAAGATTGTGAGTATAACAATCTCTAACTCTTAAGGTGTTTGGCTAGAATTTTCTCTCAGAAGCTCTCCTTTTCATTTGTGGATAATGTGGGTATAAATAGTCTAGGCACAGAAAGTGTGTATCAAACTGAACAGGCTGGCAGAACAGAATGTCTTGTGGGTGTCTCGCGGGAAGGCCTTACCCATGAGATACTCACGAGACACAACTGTCTCTATCTTGCCTGACTCTTCGCATTCCAATCATGTGCAAGGCACATGCTTCTTTTCACGGGATGCTTAGTCGCAATATACCTGTGAAAACCCTTCAGTCTTCATTTGCTTGAATCTTCACACTATTCTCTCTATCACACAACTCTTACAATGAAATTCCACAATAAATATAGGGTACAAACGATTGAATAAAATTACAATTAAATTTGGCACGGAATATAAGCCAACAAAAACACATAGTTGTAAATAACAACTTTATAAATTCTATATGAACTGTCTTCAAGTGCCATGGAAAGAAATGATTTCCATTATAATTGAAAAATTAGTGCTTTCTTTTCAATTTTATTATGATTTTGTTGATCTATAAATTGATTCATCACTTTCATGCACCAAATTATGCACTAAAGTGGATATATTGGTACGGTCACAAATCAGATTTTGGTTCCTGTGCCAAGGCACTCCTTGTGCAATTGAAAAGGTTGTAAATAGTATAAAGCTTATGGAAATTGTTTCTAAATCCCCGATTAATCACAATATAATTATTTCAATCCATGGTTTTTAGGAGGACGGGAAAATCTTGAGGACAGGAGACAGTTCGATAGCAAAACTTCTGGAGGATGAAGGGTGTCAAGCAATTTCTGCAGTGTATCTACATGGAAATTGATTTTGGTACTCTCTCTCTCTCTCTCTGTATGTATGAGTAAATTCACCATACTTTTATTAGCTCCATTTAGTCAAGAACTCTGCAATTTCAGTTCTCTTTGGTACCTTTGCACTCCAGGTGTATTTTAAGGCTCCTAAACATTGCCTCATTTGTTATGGTTGTTGTACTGAATTGCTTTCTTAGTATATGCTTTTCATTCAAATGTTATTGTAATTGTGGTTTTAGAATCGACATCTTGAGGAGCCTTATGACCCAAAAATTAATGGAATTAATTTTAAATTGGCCTTAACAGGATCCGTGCATCAAAAAGAAGTGGTGATTGATTTGTAACCACTGAGGTTCAAGTTTTAGTAGCAGGCAATCAATGTTTCACTCTTGGGGTTGGCTCTTATCAAATTACGTGCCTCACCATGCTTCCTTTATACTTATTATACCTCAAATTAGTGGTTCCTACTTGGTAGATTTCCTATTTGAAAGGCTCTTGGAAGCTTATTGCAACGGTGTGTGAGAATTGGAGCTCCTGCTTGTATTTTTGAGATCAGAAAAAAGAATGGCCTTTTGTCGGATTCTTGCAGTCTCACATATTTAATTTTAGTAGATATTTGTGAAACCAGTATATTTTTTTGCGTGTACTACATACAGTTGATTCTGTAATCATTCTATAAATACCAAGGACTATAATCCTCTCAAGTATTTGATTTTATGGTGTCTTCCATGTCCTCCCCCTAGCATTGCAGAGGAACATATTCCAGCATATTGAGTTTAATCATTGTTTCCTACAATGGAACACTCCAATGAAACTTAGCATTCCAATACATTTGTATGCTGGCACTTCTTAGGCTTTGATGTAGCAGTCGTATGTTGAAGAAGATTCTAGGGCTTTTGGAATTAGGGCTAGGGATTGTAAAAGATTGGGGAATTGATGAAATTGGTTGGGAACTAATGCTCACAGAACTGGTTGCACTTATGGAATTCATAGAGAGCAAAATGAAAAGCATAAGATAACTACTAGCATCATGCCAGTAGGTTCCAAGGAATCACTTCTAGGTTCAGTTTGTTCAGTGGAATAAAAATACTTTAAAGAAAAATTATGTGGTTTTGTTGTTTTGTTGGGATCTTGAAAATAATTCTCGAATTTTTTATTTGCATAGAAAAATCCGAAGTTACAATTAATCATCCCCCCACCACCCCCCCCAAAAAAAAAAAAAAAAAAAAAAAAAAACCATAAAAAGTCTATAGATGATGGTGGGAGAATCGGACAATGTGGGGAAGGTTGTAGCAGTGGCGATTTGGAGTAGAGGAGAGGTAGATGGAGGACATGACCATAACAATACTTGGTAAGTAATCAATACCTGAGGGGAAATAAGATCTTTTTAGGTAGGTTTAGTCATAACTTAATCTTAGTTTTATTGGGTTCCAATAGTATTAACGGGTGGCCTAAGAACTAATTTTGTGTACCCGTAGATTCGATCGAACTCGGTGTTGATATCAACCAAACTCATGGGAATAAATCTATCTTTGCCTTTGGACCATTTACCATGTTAAAGTCTATTTTTCCATGGAACTTGCTAAATCCAATATTGTAGCTCATCTCAATTTGACTTTAAATGATCTCACATCATTTGCCTCTAGCAAATAATATTTACTAGTAATTTTATGAACCCATTTAAGTGAACTGTGCAACAGCTCGAAAACTCATGTGCCTTTGATAAGTGGCTGGACTGGTTCCATGTACATAATCTGACTACTACTTGGACTCACAGGTTTTTTTTGCTTGGTGTTTTAATTGACTGCAAACCACTGGAAATCGAGGCATCACAAAAATTTGATGCTGCAATTGGTCTAATGAATCATGATATAATTGTTTAATAACAATGCAAGGATTACAAACAATTAGAAGGAAATCATCTACAATATTTCAGTGACCTAAGACATAAATTGGGATTGAATGGTTTCTATGATTCTTTTTTCTTTTTTTCTAAAAACATTGACAAGTAGTATATTGACGCTGATCAAGATTACCCCTGTTCTCGAATATAATACAGCCATCTCTCTCTGATCATGGAATTCGTCTTTCAGTAAGAAATGGTTTGAACGTCTTTAGCACTCCAATTGCCTCATGAAGAAAACCAAATTGTCACCTATATTTCAACCTAAATTTTGAAGTTGTTCAGTCTCAAAATTTGTTAGGATCAAGTAAGATCTCTATGATTACTATTCTCATCAAACTCCACTCTTAAAATTTTCATATAATAAATATGCTGAATCTTTAAAGTGTTGGACAATAAACAAAAACCGTTTGAAAAGACACATTGACGACACATTATCAACTTTAGTGTTGAAGTGAGACTATAACATTCATTTTGGTTCTTATATTTTTTTTAAGTTGTAATCATTTTGGTCTCTATTACCATCTCATTTACAGAAAATCTTATATTACTAATTTACTGCGTTACTAATTTAAAAATAGTGTTTTTTGTAAGTGAGATGACAACAAATTCTAAAATGATAGCAAGTTTAAAATATTAGTACCAAAATGAAAGGTGTGAAAATCAAGGGCCAAATTGAAAATATGACCAAAATATAGAAATTGAAGAGTTTTTGCTTTTTAAATGTGGTGGGCCTTTTTGAGGTTTTTGGCCTGGACTGCCTTTCGTTGTATTGGGCCTGAGTGTTCAAGATAGGAGAGTCGAGACCGGTCCAATTGTAACTCACCTTGGTTCGGTTTGTACACAAACCATGCCCTATTTGCCAAAACTTTGGTCACATGCCCATGGCAGGTGGAGTTGCTAAGGAAGAGTTATGGCAAGTAGATGTAATAATAATAATAATAAAAGAAAGCACGTTTGCCGTTAGACAGAATAAATAAAAGATCCTTAATAAAAATGAAGCCCACAACAACTAGAAAAACGCTTTGTAAATGAAATGACGGAAATAAGTAGGGAAAATGGGTTATCAAAGAAGGAGAGGATCAATCTACCATGCTAAGTCATGTTACAGGACCAGGACCAAGGAGGGAACCATTTCCTCAATGTGAGCAATCTCTCAGGATGATCCTGTCGCAGAAATTATTCACTTTGAGGGAAATGAGCCTAAATGGCTTGTGCCCAAAAAGAACCCTTCACCTCCAATAGAAAGTAGGCCTTTAGAGGGAGAGAGGGGATCAGCCTATTGGTGCATGACTGTCATTCTATGCTCTCTGTTTTTTGTTATTTCCAATTCTTCTTTCTTTTCTTTTTTTCTCCTCTCTTTTCTTAGTGCTTATTTTATCTAGTAATGTTGTGGTTCTCTCCTAGAGGTTACTATTGCCATCCTCATGATCCCCTTCTGTGCACGGCAAGAGTCCTTTATATACTATCTGCCGTGACTAGTTTTTACCATTTTAGCCTTTAACCACCTTTGTCTGGTCTGGGTGTCCTTGCCGACCACTACTAGTTTGTCAGTTGTTCAGCCACCACCACATACCTCTGCTGCTGCACCACTCCTTATCACTAGACAAAGAAGATTATTTTGTTTGTTTGTTTACCGTGATATTCTTACCTGCTACGGTGTGGGTGCTCTCTCTCTCTCTCTCTATCCCTCATGGCATACACCTAGTAGTTTCAGCTCATACTTGCTTTTTTTGGGTAGTATGTCATCCCAGCAAGATATTTTCTCCAAAAGAACCTAATCGAGAACCCCAGAATAGGTTTTCCTCTCTCCTCACTGTCAGACCATACCCTTTATTACCTCTGACCCATGACCCACCACTTCCTGTATTGGATGGGTACATGCTAGTGATGTCTGGGCCTTGCGCGTGCTCCATTCTTGAGTGCGTCTAAAACTTGTTTGCTACTTATGCGTCTGTTGTGGTATGGAGGCTCATCTGTGCATTCTGCCACTCATCCTTAACCCACTGTGGCATGAACTGCCCTCTGATTCCTTACAGTTTTCTTTATTTCAGGGGCTAGGCCTTGCTCGGTCATGGGCTTTCCCTACTTGGGCCCATTCTTTGCTCTTTCCGTAATCCTACTACCATTTTCTTCCATACCATTTTGTTGTTCCCGTCGTGGTGTTATTTGACCTGTGCTTGTTAGGCCTCTTTATGCCTGCTGCTTTTTTCTTCTCCCCAATGACTCAATATGGTCATTGATTTTACACTCATGCTGCTTTAGGCTTTTCTTGACTCATTTCATTGCTTGTGGGCTCTTTTGTCCCATTTCTTTCTCCTTGAGCATCCTTGGCCCATTTGCTTTCCTTAGGCATCCTTGGCCCATTTTCTAATTTCGCATACACATAGGCTTTTACTAACTCCTTTGGACTTCCCTGACCCAATTACCCTATTCTTTATCCTTGGGGCTCATGGGCTTCCCATCAACCCCTTACTTTCTTACTTCATTACTTTAGGCCTACTGTGGCCCATTCTTACTCTGTTACATAACATATGCCCATGGGCTTACTATCTCTCTCTCCGGGCTCTTTTAGGCCCGTCTACTTTCCCTTAAAGCCCACTTGTCTACTTCATGGGCCTGTGAACCACTGTTCCTGCCTTCCGAGTTTAACGGTTTTGAAAGCTCGAAAACGTGTTGAAAAACACAAGAGCTGTTTAGACCCCCGATTAAAATTACGGCTCGATAGATTTTACACAACTTTAATATAAAGTGCGGAATAGTGTAAAAGCGAGCGGATGAACAATATCGCTACTCTAATCCATAAACTAAACAACACAGCAGTGTAATGGAATATAAAAGAATAGGGAAGAGAGATGCAAACACAGAAAACACCAAGACGTGTTTTCGAATAGGAAACCGAAGAACTCGGCGAAAAACCTCTCCGCCGCCCTCCAAGCGGAAATCGATCCACTAGACAATCAGTTGGGATACATGAGTAAGCAAGAGACCCTCCAAGCCTAATCTACCCGATGTACCTAAGCCCTCCAAGCTCCTACTCCAACAAGGCTTCTCGGAACCGTGTCTTGTCTTAGTTATCCGGATCCCGCAACAAGCTCCATGTTGCATCTGCCATTCCAGGCTTCTTCCAATGCTTCCCAGCAGCACCAAAACGTCACACAACACTCTCAAAAGGTGTGGTAAGTGTTTGGGCTATCAACCTCTCAATGGTGTGGAAATGGAGAGGGAAGGGTTGAGGAGATACCACAAGCATGTGTATAGAGAAAGGTGGGGATGACAATCTCTAATTACAAATATGTTTGGCTAGGGTTTTCTCTCTGAAGCATTTCTCAACATTTGTGGGTAATGGGGGTTTATATAGGATAGGTACAAAATGTGTGAGTCAGTCAGTACAGGCTGGCAGAACAGCATGTCTCGCGGGTGTCTCGCGGGAAGGTCTTACCCGCGAGATACTTGCGAGAGACAGCTGTCTCCATCTGTCATGAGTCTTCGCATTCCAGCATGTGCAGGGCACATGCTTCACTTCGCGGGAAGCTTAGTCGCGAGATACCCGCGAGATTCCATCAGCTTCCAAATTGCTTGAGTCTTCACACACTCTCTATCACACACCCCTTACAATAATTCCCACAACAAATACAGGGTATAAACAATTGATAGTAATTACAATCAAATTTGGCACGGAATAAAAGCCAACAAAACACATAGTTGTAAATCACAACTTTACAATCTCCCCCTTTGGCTATTCCGTGACAAAACCCTAAAACAGACTCTAGACTTAAACGTGAGTTTGGGAACACAGGCAAAACTCACTCACACCTAATTCTAGATTCTGATAAGCTTTTGAAACATATGAACAAGTAACTCCTGAAACACAACAACAAAATATTATCATTGTATGCAGAAAACTTGAAAAGCATATGGAGCAATAAGCACATGATCAAGCAGAATGAAATAGAAACACTAAATCATGGCAAGATCAAATGAGCAATCACTATACACAAGCAATTACTATGCTCATTCACACAAGGAATGAACATCCGGATATGCAAGATGATAAGCTCATATGAAGAGTACCATTTGCACATCCAACACTCAACCAATGCAAAATACTTGAAGAATTTGCATCTAGGAACAATCCTACTAGGGCACAAGAGTGTTCATCACTCAACCAATGCATATAACGTATATGCATCTAGGAACAATCCGACACGGGCACAAGAGTGATGTAGTGAAGTAAATGTATGACATTAAACTTCAATAGCACAAGCATAAAGGCTGCATAAGCAAAGTATTGCAAATACATGGCACAAACCATAAAAGCCTACAAATCATGCAATGAAACAAAACAACCCTTAAAGCTTACAAAAGCAACATTGGTACATGCAAAGAGTGCTACAAAGCATAGAGAATATCACAAAAGAAACCTCTGAAAATAAATACTTAAATAAAGCATAGTATCAAAGCTTTAAACACAAAACAAGTAAACATTTATAAAAACTAAAAAGTACTGAATAAAAACCATCTGAGAAACCAATAACCAATGTTACTAAGTTGCTAGACTATGCTCCCCCTAACACTGTGCAAGCTCTTCTCTAGCTCCCCCTCAGAATTTTCTCCCCCTTTTTGACCGGAATGGCCAAAGGGTCAGAACTGATCTGACTCTGAATCCGAGCCGTGCTCCATAGATAAGTCTTGTACTTGAGAAGAGAGCACGGTGATCTGTCCTTGAAGGTATGCAAACTGGTCCGCGGTGTACTGCACATGGGAGTCAAGCACAGTAGACATTTGATCCATCTTAGCAAGCAACTGATCCAGTTTGCTTAAGCCTTGTGAAGGAGCCGAAGATGACGGCTGTGTAGAGGGCTCAGGAGCCGAGGTGAACCTGTCAATCTCTTCCTCTGTATCTTCGCCTTCATCCTGCTGAACCCGTCGTGGTGGTGGTATGGTATGCACACCGGTCTTCGATCCCTTGATGTGTGCAGTGCTCCTAGTCAGTGTATGACCACCAATGGGATAGTCTCTCTGAACAACTGTGAGGCCACTAGGTAGCTTGAGCTTTGCCTTGGCAATCAATCCCATGATCAAAGAGGGGAACGACATCACAGTTCGTGAATTCTGCTTTGTGATGCTCTTCTTCAGGACATGCATGATATGGCCACAAATGTCAATCTCCTTATGTGTGAAGAGATCATACAGAAATCTTGTTCTTGGAGCAGAGAGAGTGGTGAGATTGGTGACCGGATAAAGATTGTGAATCATCACATAGCTTAGGGTCCTCATTTCTGGAGAGAACTTGATGGTGTTCATGGATGATTTCTTTGGTTCACCACCAAGGAGTGTAATCATCTCATCAGTAGAACCCATTCTGTCCTCATAAGCAACAATGATTGGCTGAGATGGTGGACGAGTTTCCAGAAAATCTTGAATGCTCTCTCTTGTAATCACAAACTCCTTGTGTCTTACCCAGCACTCAATACATTCTCCGTTGACAGTGGCATTGGAGAAGAACTCTTTGATAATCTCTGAATAGACCACTCCAGTTGGGTTCAGCAACTTGGTCCAAGTTCTATCTTTGCACACTTCAGGGATGAAAGTGCCCTTAAGAGTCTCTAACTGGACTACCCGTTCCATGATGATTGTCTTGTCCTTGTAGCAGTCATTGTACTTGATATCAGCTTCTATAGACCTGAAATGATCAGAATTAGTTCAGGCTCGCTTTGAAGACGATTTCTTCTTAGCAGCATGCTTGGTGGGAGACATCTTGAAGAAGAAAACGCATAAAAAATGCTTGGATTGAAGGGAAATGAATGGAATAGTGATTTTGGGTTGAGAAAGTTTGAGAGAGGTTGAGTGAGGGAAGTTTGATAGTTTTGAAAAACTGTCACATCAGCTATATAAAAACTGAAAACACGCGTTTTTCGCGGGTTATAGAGGGGCGAGACAGTCGCGAGACAGTCGTGAGAAGTGCCACTGAAGCACAAAATTTTTGCGAGAAGCATTAGGTCGCGAAACAGTCGCGAGACAGTCGCGGTAGCTTCTGTCTGAAATTGGAAAAATCCAATTTTAGCCAAACAGCATTTCGCGAGAAGCTGTTGGTCGCGAGACAGTCACGAAAGTTTCTATGTGACATGATAAAATAAAAAATTTCCCTCAACTCCTTTTCGCGGGAAGCTCTAAGTCGCGAGCTTCTCGTGAAATTTCCCCTGAACCTGTTTTTGAAGAGACACAAAAAATGCAATTTAATCAAAAACAAAAGACAAGAAAGTATAAAATCACTTTCAAAAACAAATAAAACACTCAAAAATCTTTTTGGGTTTGATCAACAAAGATTAAGCATGTGAAAAACACATTTAATCAAGTACAATCACACAAATGAATAAGGCATTCATTGAACATAGACTTGTGTGTTGTGTGTGGATATCAAAAATGAGATAGTTCTTAGTCCAATGTGAAGCTTCAATGGTCAATTCAATCAAGGCATACACAACTAGCCCTAGATTATGTGACCTATCTCAATTATAGAAACATGCATATATGACCTCCCACATGAACTTGATAACAATTCATTGAAGCTTTTCATTTGGCTCCATATTTAACATATCATTTGCAACTTTTGAGCAAAGAGAATCTCATTTAGAGAAAGATGCCTGAAATTTTTTGATATTTCATTTGATGAGATAGCCTTTGGCTTGTTGGGCATCATACATTTTATTTTGGTCGCTTTCCCTTTTTCCTAGTCGAATACTAGTTTGTACGACAGGCTTTTGTAGCTCTATATCTCTTTTCATTTGGAGATTTACAATTAGAGAGCTCTTTTAAAGCAGAAAATAAAAGTGGGAAGATATATAGGCATGAGTCTATGCATGTCTCAAGATCAACAAAACCATTCACTAATCATTCATGACAAGGTTGAAGATCTATTTACAACAATCACATAGATTTTAGGATTTCTTCCACAATGATATGAGTGCATGAGAGACAAGCTAAGCTCGTTAAATGCACAAAGCCATAAGTACAAAGGTATAAGGCAAAATATGCTTTGAGACAAAACTCAACAAAGTGATCAAACTTTTTGGATTTTCTATTTTTTATGTGTTTTTGAATTTTTGAACACACCCAAAAATAGAACAAGAGAATAAAGATTAACAAAAACAACCGGTACAAAACACCAACAGTAAAAATAGAGCAATGCATGAAACGATGCAACAGCAAAAGTCCCTAAACATTGAAAGAATTTATGCGTGGACATGTTATAATGCTTATGCATGAGTACCCCTCTTCACCCACACGTCACGTGCGTTTGGGGTGATATCCTTAACGGATTGGGTACGAGAATTTGGACTGTCAAACCTTCTGGTGAAACTCTCCAAGCAAGTGGTGAAGGCACCAATCATTTTCATCACGTCCATCATGCCAAGATCACGATTCTGACTTCTCGATTGTTCACCACCCCAAGACCTCATGTCATTTCTCCTTCCTCGTGACCGAGGTGCGCTTGAGTTGTTGTTTGATCTCAGCTTTTGACAGTTAGGTCTAGTATGTCCTTGCATTCCGCAGTAGTGACACACATAGTCCGTTCTGGGACCCTGTTGAGATCTTGGGAGAGATCTTCCTCTGGTTTCATGTCTACCTATGGAATGATTTCGGGGCTTATTCACCATCCGTTGCTCACTCACATTCTTCTTCTCAGCCTTAACATTCTCAAGAATGGGCTCTTCTACAATAGGCTCTATGGCCTTTATAAATTTCACTTCTTTGGTGGCTTTGGCTGATGAGCTGCTTCCTCCGGTGTATCCTAACTCGGACTTGTCTGAAAAAGGTTTTTGAGATGAGATAACATCATCTAACTTCTAGGAGGAGACTCTTTCTATCTTGGCATGAGCTTGCACTACCTCTTGCTCAAGAAACCTTACCTTCGTATAGGCTTCAGACAACTCGCCATTTAATGTCTCAATCTCACACTTAGCCTCTTTATATCTGATCAAGAGACTTCTATAATCTTCCTCAGCTTTCTTCATTTTCCTTACAGCCGCATTGGCTACTCTGGTATACTCTCCCGACTTCTCAAGTAATAAGAAGTAATTTTCTTGAAGATTAGCTGTATTCTCTTCTTCTTCTTCAGCATCTGATTCTTCCACATTCCCAATAGACTCTAAATCAGAATGCTCACCAAGCTCCTTCACAAGTGCACCCAAATCATCCGATGACTCCATATGAGCAATGGTCATGAATACGGAGTAGTTTCCCTCTCCGTCACAACTCTCTTCCGAGTCAGAATCAGAGGAGTCTGAATCACTGAGTGTCGTGGCATAAGCTTTGCCTTTTCCCCTCAGAAAATTTGGACACTCCTTCTTTAGATGTCCATGGCCATTGCACTCATAGCATATAATTTCTGCAGAAAGTTGAAACTCCCTCCCTTCTTTCTTTGTAAACTCTTTCCTATCACCTCTTGAAGATGAAAATTTTCCTCTGTTGAATGGTTTCCCACTGTTCTTCATCTTCAGAAATTTGCGGAAGTCTTTCGCAAGAAATGCTACCTCCTTCTCCACCCCATCTTCTTCGGAGGAATCACCCATCCTTTCGGTGATGGTTTTAAGAGCAAGTAATTTACTCATCTTATGGGAAGGAAGTCTCATCTGATATGTTTGGAGAGACCCAACTAATTCTTGAATCTCAATCTCATCCAAATCCTTGCTTTCCTCTATGGCTGTAACTTTTGCTCTAAAACTTTCAGGCAAGGACCTCAATACTTTTCTCACCACCTTAGCATCTTCAATCTTCTCCCCAAGATTGAGTTTAGCAATTACAATTTCATTGAGCTTCCCATAGAATGAATCAAATGGTTCATCATCACTCATCTTGAGCTCTTCAAATTTGGTGGTAAGCATCTGAAGCTTTGTGTCCTTAACTTTCTTTGTACCCTCATAAGTGGTCTCCAAAATCTCCCAAGCTTCATTAGCAACTGTCATATGAGAGATCCTGTGGAATTCATCAGGTGACACAGCACAGAATATAGCGTTTAAAGCTTTACTATTTGCATTGGCTGCTGCGAGAGCTGCCTTATCCCAATTTGCCTTAGGAGCTTCCGGCTTAGTCCAGCCGAGCTCTACCGCATCCCAAACGGTATCTTCTATAGAGCATAAAAATGCTCTCATTCTGACTTTCCAGAATGCGTAATTGTTCCCATCAAAAAATGGTGGAACATTGAGCGATTGAGACCGGTCCATCTTAAATAGAGTCAAGGATCACACTAAGGTATTTAAACCAAGCAAGTGTACCCGCTCTGATACCAATTGAAAGCTCGAAAACGTGTTGAAAAACACAAGAGCTGTTTAGACCCCCGATTAAAATTACGGCTCGATAGATTTTACACAACTTTAATATAAAATGCAGAATAGTGTAAAAGCGAGCGGATGAACAATATAGCTACTCTAATCCATAAACTAAACAACACAGCAGTGTAATGGAATATAAAAGAGTAGGGAAGAGAGATGCAAACACAGAAAACACCAAGACGTGTTTTCGAAGAGGAAACCGAAGAACTCGGCGAAAAACCTCTCCGCCGCCCTCCAAGCGGAAATCAATCCACTAGACAATCAGTTGGGATACATGAGTAAGCAAGAGACCCTCCAAGCCTAATCTACCCGATGTACCTAAGCCCTCCAAGCTCCTACTCCAACAAGGCTTCTAGGAACCGTGTCTTGTCTTAGTTATCCGGATCCCGCAACAAGCTCCATGTTGCATCTGCCATTCCAGGCTTCTTCCAATGCTTCCCAGCAACACCAAAACGTCACACAACACTCTCAAAAGGTGTGGTAAGTGTTTGGGCTATCAACCTCTCAATGGTGTGGAAATGGAGAGGGAAGGGTTGAGGAGATACCACAAGCATGTGTATAGAGAAAGGTGGGGATGACAATCTCTAATTACAAATGTGTTTGGCTAGGGTTTTCTCTCTGAAGCATTTCTCAATATTTGTGGGTAATGGGGGTTTATATAGGATAGGTGCAAAATGTGTGAGTCAGTCAGTACAGGCTGGCAAAACAGCATGTCTCGCGGGTGTCTCGCGGGAAGGCCTTACTCGCGAGATACTCGCGAGAGACAGCTGTCTCCATCTGTCATGACTCTTCGCATTCCAGCATGTGCAGGGCACATGCTTCACTTCGCGGGAAGCTTAGTCGCGAGATACCCGCGAGATTCCATCAGCTTCCAAATTGCTTGAGTCTTCACACACTCTCTATCACACACCCCTTACAACAATTCCCACAACAAATACAGGGTATAAACAATTGATAGTAATTACAATCAAATTTGGCACGGAATAAAAGCCAACAAAACACATAGCTGTAAATCACAACTTTACAGGTTTTTTTAGCCATCCACTAAATCTTCTTTGCCCATATTATTGGGCTTCTTCCTGCTATTGGGCCTCAAAAAATAAGCATTAACATTAAATAATAAAGTGAATGCACTGAGTCCATGGTTTTAAAAATTGAATCAAACTCATTGGTTCAATTGGGAATCGAACCCTCAACCGGTTTGGTAAAAATAGTGAAAATCGAGAACTATACCCATTTTTTATTATTTTAACATTTTGGTTTTTAAAACTATGTCACCAAACCGAGGTTATTTCCCCAACTCAATCAAAATTAATCTAGCTTGTGGACATCAGAACATTGAATATCTTGCAAAGTTGGGTGGAATAATCTAGTATAAATTTACTTGTCTATTGAACAACTAGTTAGTATTTGTTGAGGTTAAAAGCTTGCAAAAATAATTATTACTTCTAAGAAAGTATCCCCTCTAATTACTTCTTATTTTTAGAAGGATGTGAGACATGTGTTATTTATTTTATTTTAAAATAACACGTCTTAATTGGAGGGAATCCTACACCATTACTTAGAGTTGCCTACATTTGATGCTCTGTTGGAACAATAAGCAAACAACAAAATGTACAAATAGTATAAATAAATGGGTCATCTTAACGAGTGTCCTAAGGAAAAAAGTTAAAGACTAAAAAATGTTGAATTATGAGCTGTAATGTGCACACACTTTTCAAAAAATAAAATACGCAAGTTAATGATTTATTGGCCTGTACAGGGACAAATTTATTGTGTTTGTATGTGCTTTTTTGGATATATATATATATATATATATATAGTTTGACTTTATTTTTATAGAAATAATGTATAAAAACATTATTTAATAAAGTATTGAATGCACCATAACCAATGCTCTTAGGGCATTCGTTACCATTCATAAGATTTTGAATACAACCCAGAGCTCCAAGAAACTTCATAAAGAGACATAGAATGTTTTTTTTTTTTTTTTTTTTTTTTTTTTTTTTTTTTCATTTTATAGAAAAAGTTATAGTGAGTTTCCCAACTTTTCAAAAGCTACAAGAGGGAGATTTCCTAAACTCTAGTGCAAAGATGTATTTGAGTCACCGATACATCTTTATACCCTTTTAAACTTTGGACCCCAGCTTGGATGAGGCTCCCACCTAACTAAAATATCATTGGCATGATAGGAACATGATGCTATCTTAATAATATTCATAAATAGATGATTTTATTATCATTATGTAATAGATTGTTGGGGCATTCATATCAATTAATGTATATAGTATAACAGGTAAATTTTGCACATCTAGCTCCAAAAATAACCAACATTGGTTCATGTAAATTTTGTAAATTTAGATTGTTGCTATAGTAACCGTGTGTATACAAACACACACATATATATATATATATACAAAGAGAGAGAGAGAGAGAGAGAGAGAGAGAGAGAGAGAGAGAGAGAGAGAGAGAGAGAGTAAAAAAAAATATATAAAGAAATAATATTATAATGAAATGTAGTATAAAATAGATAATCTAATACGAGTGCTTTTTTTGAAAAGTTGCTATGTAAAAGTTTTTAAAAAAAAAGTATGTTCTTGTACTAAAATAAACACGAATTTTTGCACAGACTAATGCAAATGATCTTAGAATAATCAATAATAAAAAAATATTAATATGGTAAAATCATTGTTAGAAGAATGTTACAAGGTACCTAACACTTTTCATGCGCATAAATGAATCCTCAAACCGACTTTAATGGTTTATAGCTACTTTATCGCCTAATTTAGAATAGGAGACCTCACAAACTATTAAACCTAGGCGAATAATAAAATCAATTAGATATTAGGTGACCAATCACACAAAAAATCTTATGATTGGTAGAGACTTAACTCACACCTCTAAACTCGAGACCTCACCAGGGGTCAATTTTGAAGTCGATAAAGACAATCCACAGACATTGCTTGACTTAGAACCCACAACATATTGGAATACTCCATCCTACTACGCTAGATAAAGTTTGACATTCTTCCACTTCCATCTAAACAACTCATTATTTATATATCTTATCCCTATCTAAAAGCATTAACATGTGTTTTAAGATGAGCAAAAGTATAAAATACGTGGAAATCAATATTGTACTGGTATCAGCCGTATCAAGAAAATATACTATACCAACCGTTAAATCGATAATGATACTCCTCTAAAATGTACCCGAAAATATACCGAGTTGTACCAGGCATATTTCTGGTGTTTTAGCTGGTATTGGCATTTCGGCCAGTACAATATAAGAAAAGATAAATTTTTATATTTTTATATTAAAAAAGATATGTTATTTAAGATAATATATTGGTTAATGTACTTAGGCTAATTTTTAGGCTTATAAAATATGTTAATTTTAAGTTTTATGTTGATAAACATAATTATTAATAGATTCATATTTACATAAATAAATACAAACATATACATATGCATAGAAATATATAAATAGCAATAATCCTGAAATGGTACATCGGTATGAACCAATACCGAAATATTTTGTTTCTCTCACCAAACCAAAACAGCTTCCTATACGAAATTGAGACTCTTAGTAAAACATAAACATCTTCAATCACACAAAACTAAATACACACACAAAAATGTGACATACTTGTAACAAAATGTTTTGTCTCACCAAGTAAAGGTCAATGCCTACGATTCAAAATTATCGGGCTTGGGAACTCTCAGTCAATTTGTTTCCTTCACGAGCTTATGAAGCACAAAGTTCTCGGCATCTTTTTCTTAATTGAAACTTAAACTAGACAGAAATCTAGTTGTATAGATCACATTTGTTATTGTTTGGGCCTTTATGGATCGTTTAGTTGTGCCAAAATCAGGTCAAGGTAGAGGTTTGGCTTTAATGTTGAGTCTTAATATCACTTCAGTGGTTCAGACTTCATATCCTTTCACAAACTCGTGCCAATTGCTGATGCTCTTGTTGTAAATGGTGACAACGTGAGTCCCTAGAATATTATTGGATTCTTATGGAAGCCCAATTGAGTCTTTGGCTAAATATTGCTAAAATCTAAATTTATACGCTTTATGTGCATGTGCCGAGTTTTTTAGTTAAATGAAGAGAGACATAAAATTAAGCAACAATGGTGCCAAATTGCTTAGAGAAGAAAGGAGAGAGAATGAGAATAAAGGTCCGTTTGGTTGGAGGAGTAGAAAAGTGGAAGGATAGAAAATTGTGGGAGGATAGAAAATATTTAGTTTTCCCTCTTGTGTGTTTGGTTGGAGAGGTGGAAAAGTAAGAGGATGGAAAACTCTTTTGTTTGGTTTGAGAGAAAAATGGAAGGATGGAAAATATAATTTATATAAATTGACTATTATACCTTTGTTACATAATAGGTAAAAAATAGATTTATTTGTACTCTTTAAATAATATAAAATTTCCAAATTATAAATATATATATATATATATATATTTATGTTATTAGTTTTATTATTATAATGTAAAAATTACAATAATGTACAACTTGATCAGGTCATGTTGAAAAAAAAAGTGCTACGTCCGTAACATTTTACAATATTTCTACAATAAATCATATGTGGTAAGTTATTACTAATTTTAATTTGA
This sequence comes from Quercus cerris, assembly GCA_963669245.1. Taxonomy (NCBI): domain Eukaryota; kingdom Viridiplantae; phylum Streptophyta; class Magnoliopsida; order Fagales; family Fagaceae; genus Quercus; species Quercus cerris. The sequence continues at coordinate 45,703,525 of OY770007.1, read as the reverse complement.
ATACATCACTTAAATTTTTTTTTTTGTCAATATTAGTTAGTAACAACTCACCACTTAAAATTTATTGTAAAAATATTGTAGTAACATTTCTCAATTTTAATTTCTTCTTCTTTATTTTATTTTTCCCTTATCTTTTTTTTTTCATCCACACATTTCTTTTCTTTTCTTTTTTCCTCTTTTTTTCTCCTCCACACATTTCCCTTATCTTCATCTTCACTTTTCTTTTTTCTTTTGTTCTCTGGCACTTGGTTTGAGCCCTCTTCAGTCTTCACTTTACTTTTTTTTCATTTCTTCTCTTCGTCTACTACACTGGTGCTCTCTTCACTCTTTTTTTTTTTTTTTCTTTTCTTCTCTTCATCTCTTCGTCTACTCCACTGGTGCTCTCTTCACTCTTTTTTTTTTTTTCTTCGTCTACTCCACTGGTGGGTGCTCTCTTCACTCTTTTTTTCTTTTTATTTTTTTTCTCCACTGGTGCACTCTTCACTCTGCTTTTTCTTTTCTTTTCTTTTCTTCTCTTCGTCTACTCTACTGGCGTTCTACACAAATCAGTGTTCTACATGTTTTTCTTTTTTTTCTTTTTTTCTTTTTTTTTTTTTTGTTTTGGTTTGATTAGTTTTATTTTATTGTTCAGATTTCATTAAACTTATGAGAAAGATTGTTTTTGTGTTTCAAATCTTTTGATTGGGTTTTGTGTTTTTTTATTTTTTGTTTTTTTTTTTTATTTTTATTGTGGTATGTTTTAGTTTTCTATGCTAGGTTACAGTGTTTGGTGGTGCTGCTGAGTTTGGTGGTGCTGCTGGGTTTGGTAGTTGGATGGTTATTTTGCCACGTTGGGTTGTTGTAGATGTTGGGAGAGAGTATTTGGGTAAAAGTGCTTTCATAGCACTTTTCTCTTCAGATTTTCCTCCCGATTTGGGAGGATGAAAATTGTGAGCCTGGGAGAGAAAACTTTCTCCGGGGTTTTCCTACCTTCCCATTTTCATTCGTTTGCCAAACAATGGAAAACACTGTTTTTCAACCTATTTTCCTTCCAATGTTTTCCATCCTCCCTATTTTCACCCCAACCAAACACAGTGTAAGGGCATATAGGAGAAAGGAAAAGGAGAATGGAACAGTCCAATGAAACCTAGTGTTTGTTAGGGGCCTTTTTTTTTTTTTGGTTGCATAGCCATGTGTTGTCCTTTGGAAGGGTGACCTTGTTAGACCTAGATTTTTTTGGGAGTTGAGTCTAGAACTCAACATTGAGCCAAGTAGTCAAATGGCTTCCAGCATATTTTTAGGCCTACAAAATGGGTAAAACCCAAAGTCTAAAAATCATGATAATGGTTGAAATAATAGTTGAACAAAGTAATATGTATTTACTATTTAGTGAAATATTTTGATTGAATGATGAGTTAAAGATCATAATGATGTATATTGGGTGATGTCCAATATTCAAGAATAATTAATTGTCATATGTCCAGCAATCGGATGGGTCCAAGATAGTCCATGTCTAGCTATGGTATGATTCATGTTTAAGATAATAGGATATGTTCAGCAAGGGAGTATGTCCAACAGATGTTTATGTTCAAATAATATATATCCAGCAAAGGTTTATGTTCAAATGATATATGTCCAGCAGTGACATATCAATTTATTAGTGTATAGTAATGTAATAGTAAAGTGATTTGTATCTAAAGGTGAAGTAATCATGTATTCAATGATGTAAATTTAGAGATATGGAAACAATCATTTATCTTTGTATGGTTTATAGCTCCAACTGTATAGCATCAATGAGTTGATAGTATTCCAACAGAATGACTCTAGTGGTGGAGAGATAGTATGCTATGATATGCCCTTCCATGATGATTTCAAGATTGAAGGGGAAAAAATGGGTGCAACTAGAGGGAGAGAGAGTATGTCCAGCAGTGTATAGAGGTTGGTTAAGCTTGTTCCCTTTATCATGCACTTAAATGAATTTTCCTTTGATAATGCTCTTTTAGTTATTGTAAAGTTATGGATAGTATTGCCTTCCATAAGAAGGGGTTTTGTAAGATAGATTTGTGTCCTCCATAAGAAGGGCTTTAGTATAAGGTCTTTGTGTCCTCTAGAAGAAGGGCTTTATGTATTAGATGTCAATACCTTCCATGAGAAGGGCTTTTGTAAGAAGTCTTTGTGCCTTCTAGGAGAAGGGCTTTAGTATGAGTGTTTGATATCTCTAGAGAAGTATGGAGATGGTAAAAGATATAAATGTTTTTGTGGGATGTAGTATTTGTAATATGTATGGGTAATAAGTATGAATACTTGGTGAGAGATATGTTTGTAATATATATGAGAAATATGTATGGATAAGTTGTGAGAGATGCAACTTGTAAGATGTATGAGAGATATGTATAGGTACATTGTGAGATATGTAATTTGTAAGATGTATGAGAGATTTGTAGGATTGTAAAGGAATGATATTATAGTTGCTAGAAAGATTATAGTGATGGCCTGTGTTGCTTTCCAAGAGAAGAGGTTTTGTAAGAGACGTGAAGAGTGAGATGTGTTAGGTATTTGGAGATATGGGCAACAAGATGATAAAGTTTCACAATTAGAGAATGAGGGAGTGAGTATAAGATGGGTAATAGTGTGTAGGAAGAGTTGTGGAGTTGTGGTGTGATAATAATGTATGGCTTGGTCCTCTTTATATAGAACCAAGTCTGAAACTAAATCAGTTCAGCTGTAGGCAAGACCAACAAAAAAGGAAGGGATTTTAGTTAGAAAAATATAGTTTCTTTAGTTGGTTTTGGTCTTTATCCAAATAAGGAAATTCTGTAATGCCAAGGTTGCTAAGTCAACTGTCACATTTGTTCTAAAACAACTGTCTGAAAAAAGCTGTCACAACTGTCATAAGACAACTATTGCTTGGAGCTGAAGTAGATGAGGTCAGCTTGGATGATGTCAGGCTGTTAGAGAGAATATTCAAAATTTATTTCTTGAATTTAGCTAAAAATGGTAAGATCTCTTTTGAGGATATCTTGTTGTTTTGGACATAGCAGCTGGCTACTAGGATTGAGCATAAAATGGTTGGTAATGTCACTTTTGGCCAGGTATCAAGTGCTGAACACACTATTGGTGTTCTATTGGAAAGGTTTTCTCTTTTGGGTATTGTATTTTTGGTCTAAGATTTCATTGCAATACATTTTTAGTAAGTAATAGAATGATTGATTGATAGTTAATGAAACTATAGAGATCCAGTCAAGGTCTCATTATGTTGTGACTTAATCTATATGAGCAAGAAGAGCATTGAATGCTCTGCTCAAGCAACTGGCAAGGGAATATTTGGTCAGATTATGGTAGATGACAATAGGGATGTCAATGTTCGACCCAACCCGTGAACACGACACAAACCCGACATGGGTTTTTGCGGGTTAGGGTTAGGCTTTATTGGGTTTGGGTCATAAATGGGTCGACTCGAAAGTGACACAAATAGAAATGTGTCATAAGCAAGTCAACCCGCGTAACCTACAATAGACACGTTTGACACGCCAATTTATTTGTGTCAACCCGAAATGACCAACACAACCCATTTAACTCGTATAAAAAATAAATATTCATTTTATTTTAGAGTAGTAAAATACTTTTTATATCCAACATATATTTTAAATTTAAAAAGAAAAGTGAGTAATTATAAAAAACTTACAAGGGATATACTTGGAAATTGAAACTTTACAAACCCTAGATCTCTAAACTCTACAAACCCTAAATCTCTAAACCTTCTTATAAATATCTAATTTTATTTTTTTTTATTTCAACCGTACTACTCACTCTACTATCTTATAGTCTCACACACAATTCTCAAACTCAAAGTCTCAAACCAGTTATTGCTCTCTCTCTCTCTCTCTCTCTCTCTCTCTCTCTCTCTCTCTCTCTAATGTGTTTACTGAAGAAACCGTTTTCTTGGTGTTTCAAAATTCTACAGTAATTTTTTCTGCATAATGTTTTTGTTCTATAAACTTTAGTCTACTGTTTGCTCCAATTCTTTCAATATTGATACTTAGTATTTGGCAAGTTCCAAGGATAATATATTTTTGTAAAATTATGTTATTTTATTTTTGTTAAACTATGTTATTTTGAATTTGGGTTGAAGCGTATGCAATTCTTTTGGAGTGTAAAGAACTTATTTCTAGATGAATGTTATATTTTTGTTGAACTATATTATTTTGAATATGGGTTGAAAACTTGAAGGGTATGAATTGCTTTTGGGATGTAAAAAATTTATTTCGAGATGGATGCTATATTTAATATTATGTAAGTTGAAATGGGTTGTGTTACATTCGTGTCAACCCTACACGACTCGTTTATTAAGAGTGTCAAATAGGTTGGGTCAGGTCAACCAGCCTTATTAACAGGTCGGGTTAAGGTTGAAGGATCATGACACAATTATTAAATTTGTCGGGTTAGAGTTGAGTCATTTAGTCGAATACCCCTACCTCGACATGACACGAACCCGACACGCTAACCCAAATTGACACCCCTAGATGGCAGCTGGATATTAAGATAGGCCAAAATGCAAAACTCATCCTCTAAGTTTCACAATTTTTCATTTCAGTCCCCTAAGTTTGGGTTTAGTCATTTCAGTCCTCTAAGCTTCATTTTTTCTTAATTAAGTCCTCCATTAACCATCCGTTAGCTACTACCATTAAAATTAAAATTAATTTTTTTAAAAAAATTTTAAGAAAATGTTAATTTAAAAAAAAAAAAAAAAAAAAAAAAAAAACCCAGAAATTAGATGAAGAAAGGGCATCTTATTTTAGTCGCAACAAGAGATGTATCTACTTGCTCAAAAAATGACGATTATTCCTTGCTCCACCTGATCAATGTCACCAACGGGAAGGGTATGTAAAGCTGGCAGCAAATGTCCATCCCCTTAAGGTTTTTGTGGCTGAATCATTCTACTCTAAGTAGTATCTAGATGGTTTCAAGTGGCTTTCTCAATTCATTTAGTAGTAGTAGAGGCGGTATCTTAGGCATCAAATTCACATAGCAATTTTATCACGATGAGGTGGTATCTATGTATCTTTTAGGTATTAGAAGTGAAGATTTGACATTTTATTTCAAGTGGAGCTATTGGGAACGCTGTCAATTTGATTGTTGATTTTCCTCCTTCAATCGCTTGGTTAATGATTTGTGAGATATGATGATATGTGATTGTAAATTAAATTTCTTATTTACTCTCAACTCTCAAGTCTCAAGAAAGCTTGCATGTTTGGTAGTTGCCTAGATCTAACTCTTGCTGTGTTAGACCAGGCTATTTTCTCTTTCTTTCTTTCCGATTCTTTCTTCCTCTCAGTCTCTCCATATCAAGCTAGGGATTCAACTTTGTCCTTTCAATTTTTATCTCCAAGGACCAAATACAACATCGATTAATCCAATTTCTAGGTTTTTTTTTTTATTAAATTAATGTTTTCTTAAAATTAGTAATTAAATAATAAATTAAGTAATTGATAAAAACAACATTGTTTGGGTAGGATAACGACAGAAGCTAACAGATTGTTAACGGATGACTTAATTGAGAAAAAATGAAACTTAGAGGATTGAAATGACAAAAACCAAACTTAAAAGACTGAAATGAAAAGTTGTGAAACTTAGAGGGTGAGTTTTGCGTTTTGACCTTAAAGATATTATAAATATTTTATATTTGAATTTTAAAGATAGCCAATCAGTTTTGGCCATGTGTTTGAGTTGGATTTTAGCTTAAAGTAGTAATGTAGTTTACGCAAAATAAGATGATTATGTTTCCAAATTCGTATAGGAACAATTGGAAATTGAATGAATAGTTATTTGGTCAGCATTTAAATGGCTGGAGTTTTTGAGTATTTGTTTTACGATGAGTATTAAGTTTTAGTCAAAGAACAATGGAGAGTTTTATCATTTTAAGTGTTCATGTGATAAGAGAGGCTTACCAAATGTTACGTGCTACACACTGACTCATCTGAGTTTAGAGAGTTGGAGAAGACATGTCAAGCAACATGTTTCTTTTATCAACTTTAAGCCACTGGAACTTTACAAAACACAATTTCTGACCCTCCAAACCACGACTTCCAAAGTTTTCCCAAAGAGACTCATGAACTTGGATCATGAACCAAAGATGAGATGACGTACCTTGGGCTTTGCTGTCATTTTATGTATATATGGGCTTTTGTTGGAGAAGCCGCTTTCCCTGAATATGAGAGAGGTAATATGGGCTGTGAGCTTTGATTCATTACTTGAGCCCTACCCATATATTGATGTTGATGATGTCGTAGGCTATAAGCCCAATTGATGAAGAGGAAATATGAACCATGAATCCGCCTCTTGAAGTGATGATCTTGTGGGTCATGTGAACCCAATCTATGTAGTTTAATAAGATATGAGCTTATTTTAAGATTTAAAGAGTTTTACCCAAAAATCAATAATATGTTGATATGGCGTGGGTTGCCAATGATGTAATGCCATGTGGCATGGAAAAAGAGTCCTCCACAATGTTCAAATACATTTGTATGCTGGCACTTCTTAATCGCAAATGTTTGTAGGGCCAAAAATGTGATTCAAGTCACTACTGAAAAATCGTAATGGTTTTTGAGCATTTTCTGAAGGGAAATCGTATTAATACCGATCGGTATTATTTAGGTTCCAATTAATACTGACTGGTATTAATCAAATTTCATTTAGTACTAATTGGTACTAATAATTTCCCAATTAATACCGATCAACACTAATAAGAAAACTCGAAAAATCAATCAATAATAAGAAAACTCAAGTTATAAGGGGAACTCGATTTTTAGAAAATCAAGTTCCAAAACAAGGACATATACCTAAATAGTTTGAAAACATGGACAAATTACTGCATAGTTTAAAAATTATGGGCAAAAGCCCATTTTCGCCAAAATAACTATAGCATCATGCCTATAGGTTTCTAGGAATCACTTCTAGGTTCTGTTTGTTTAGGTGGAACAGAATATATTTCCAAGAAAAATGATTTGGTTTTGTTGTTTGTTTGAAAACAATTTTATGATGTTTCAATTGCACATGTAAAAAGTTCTAAAGTAATCAATACCCGACGGGTGTAGACTAGGGAATAGGGGATCATTGACGTCAGGTGGATTTAGTCATAACTTGGTCTTAATTTTATCGGGTTCCAATGGTATCAATGGTGGACATCCTAGTTCTTAGAGCATCTGTAGCAGGTGTGTTAAATGTTTTAAATGCTATAATATGACACATTTGGCACACCAAACACCAAAAACAAAGTTTTATCAGATGTTCCAAATCTCAAAAAATATGTCACACGACTACAATACCATCTCAAACATGAGACGGTGCGGATAGAAATGGTATAAATTTTAATAGTTTTTTTATTCTTTTTTCTCTCTCCTCTCTCTTCACTTTTTCTTTTCTCTTCTCTCTCACCGATTCCCTCTCTCTTGCTCTGTTCCTCTCACCGATTCCTCTTAATCCCTCTCACCCTTTAAAGCTGCAACTGCCGATCTCGCCTAGCCGCCATCAATATCGTCAGCCGCTGTCAATTTCACTCAGCCACGCTTGATCTCGCCGATCTCACTTATGGTCTCACCTTCTCCAGTCACGGCCAATCTCACCTCGAGGCCGCCGTCAATCTCACCCTCTTCCCTCTCCTCTATGTTCGCCTTTCACTTTGCCTTTCTCTGGTTATGGGTGTTTTTTTTTTTTTTTTTTTTTTTTTTTTTTTTTTTTTTGCTGCAATTTGGGTTGATTTGATGTTGGTGAGTTATTGTGGTGGCTGGTTTGCAGTAGAGGTGGATTGTAGTGGTGGTGATGGTGGGCTCTGATATGATGGGTGAGCTATGGGTGATGGTAGGCTGTAGGGGTGGTATGGGTTTTGTGTTTGTTTTTTAAATTGTAGGTGGCAGGTGGTGGTTCAGTTGATCTGGGTAGTGGTGGTCTGTGCGCTATGGGCAATGACAGTCGCAGTGGTGGTGGTGGGTTGTGGGGGTGATGGCCAGTGGTGGCTGTCAGTGTTGTTGCGGTAGTAGATATTGGTGGCTGGTGGTTGTGCCATTGATGTTGTTGCTGTTGTTGATAATAATGGAGAGGAGATAATATATTACTTTAATGTGTAGTAAATATTATTTTAATGTATAAAATTGAATGATAAAACATTTGATAAATGGAATATTGTAAAATGATGTAGTAAAATAATAAAGTAGGCTTTTGGTGTGCCAAAATGACATTTTTTATGAAACACCTGCCATGGATGCTAACTATGGAGCTTGCTAAATCCAATATTTTTGCTCATCTCAATTTGTCTAAAAATGATCTCACATCATTTGCATCAAGCAAATAAAATTTACTTAATTTTTTGAACCCATTTATAAGGAACTCATAAGTGATTTGTGCCAAAGCTGGAAAACTCATGTGCGTTTGTTAAGTGGCTGGACCCTGGACTGGTTCTATGTTCATAATCGGTACTACTACATAGACTCACAAATTTTAGTCAAACCATTTTGCTTGGTGTTTTAATTGACAGCAATTATGTCACCACTTCCCTACTTCAAGACTGTCTTCATGACTTCTATAGGAAACCACTGGAGATCGAGGCATCAAAAAACAATAAAAAAAAAAAAATCTGACGCTGCAATTGCTTATTAAATCATGATATAATTGTTTAATTACAATACATGGATATTAAATCATGATATGAGTTGTTTCTTTCATTCTTTTTTTTTTCCCCCGAACATTGACAAGTAGTATATTACTATATTGACACTGCTCAAGATTACCCCTATTCTCAAATATAATACAGCCATCTCTCTCTGATCATGGAATTCATCTTTCAATAAGAAATGGTTTGAATGTCATCAGCACTCCAAATGCTTCAATCACGTTCAAGACGAAGAAAACCATATTGTCACCCATATTTCAACACAAATTTTGAAGTCATTCAGTATCAAAAATTGTTAGGATCAAGTAAGATCTCTCTATGATTACTATTCTCATCGAACTCCACACTTAAACTTTTCACATATTCAATATGCCGAATCTTTTTTTTTTTTCTATGTTTATTTATTGAAGCGTAAATAAGGGGAGTTGGGGTTCAAGTGATAGCCTTTGTGGTGCTTCATGTATGTGGTTCGAATCCCATCTCCACCCCCATCATTTACCTATAAAAGGAGAGTCTACATTCAGAAATAAACCCTATGCTTCATAAAGTTGTAGTCTCTCGTCCTTGGGCATTCATGCATGAGTTTTCTAAAATCCTTATGAAATTAATGACAATCTCCTCGGAATGTGAAGTGTAGACAAAAAATTGTCCTTTGAAATTTGCAGTTCAGCTTACAAGTATAGAAAAAAGGATCAAAATTGTAGTTGAGTAATACCTGGGAGGAAAGCAGCATCTTGACGCTTTTGTGCCCATGAAAATCTATAGACCAAGATATCCAAACAAAAGATGTAATTAGAAAATATCATGCCTCCATAAGAGATTATGGAGTAAAAAAATCAATATAAAATGGCAATGTACAAATGAAAAAAGAATGAAGTTACACATATGTAATTCTTTGTCGCCGTTGCACCAATTAATAATTTTTTTATATAATTAATATTTTGAAATCTCACCATTTGATTACATGTTTTTTTGTTTATTAACTCATGTCAAATTACATATTAATGAGATGTTATTTACTATTTGATTCACAAACTCGATTATCTCTAATCATCTTGATAATTGTGCAAGTTTGGTAGTTGTAAGAATAAGTAAAAGGAAACTTCAAACTTATATTGGTCATGGGTTGAGAACTAAAATTGAACTCTATAAGATCGAAACTTCAATTGTTCCTCAGTAGCTTAGTGATAATCAAAATTTTGCATCCCATAGAAAGTTATCAAGTGGTGTAATATCGTTAACAATAATAACGTGTTAAACTTGAACCCATCCAATATGACTTAAAAGATTCTTTTCTATGAATGGTGATATACCGTGCTAACCATAAACTACTTTTTCGCCTATTGTTTTTCTTTATTTCTTTTTTGCCAAACTTTATTTTCATTTATTTCTCAAGTTATTGTTTATAACTCTTAGTTGACCTATTAATTTAAACTCCTATTGTGATCCATCGTCCATATGTGAATTTCCCTATCACCTATAAAAATAAAAGCCAAAGAAATTTAAGCGACACTTACATGGCACCACCTCCAGCTGGTCTAGCAGATTTGAATAGAGACATTAAAGTCATAGCAATGCCATTAGCAGCTCCTCTTTGGTCTTGATCCTATTGTCAATATAGGATTCAATTGACATAAGACATTTTGTGGTTTAATCACCACTTAAAAATGCAATAATAAAGAAATTACATTAAATAAAATAAGGGAAAAAAAAATACCATGGCTCTATTTATAGACCCTTATGCTGGCACGTGAGATGCACACAAGAAAGCTGAAAGGTCGCGCCAGTTGTCGCACTATAGGATAAAAGTTTCAAGCTGGCCAGGCTGTTACGTCACGACTTGAACTCGCGACTTGGACAAGCCGCGAAGTTAAGCCGCCAATCAACCCTGTTTCGCAAAAACTGACTCTTCGTATTTCAAACACACACCACTATATATAGACCCTTATACCCACTAAATTGATAGAGCTTCCAGAAAGAATTTTTGTGAGAGAAACCCTAGAGAAAAACAAGATTGCCTCATCCCCAATCTTTACCTTAGAGACTCTTCAAATTCCTCTACTCTCTTCCTCTCTATTGTCACATCCTTGAGAGGCCATTGATCAAATCCTTATCTCAACACATCCACGTCTGTGAGAAGGTTTATTTGGTGCTAAGGGAAGCAGTTTGGAAGGAACCAATATACATTAGTTGATGCTATGGTCTAGTAGCAGAATTTGGGAAGATAAAGAAGAAATAGGTTTGGCGTAACCTCGTTGGAACAAGAAGCTTGGAGGGCTTAGGTACCTGGGTAGATTAGGCTTGGAGGGTCTTCTGCTGTTCATGTATCCCAACTACATTCTTTAGTAGATTATTTACCGCTTGGAGGGCGGTGGAGAGGTTTTATGTCGAGGACTTCGGTTTCCTCTTCGATAACACATCGTGTGTTGTCCGTGTATTTGCATCTTTCCTTCCTTTATCTTTGCCTTATATTTACTGCTGTGGATGTGTTTATATTTGCCTTAGATTGTTTATCAATTCTGTTGTAAGGTTGTTATCATGTTCCGCACATTAACTGTTTGATATAAAACTTGAATTGGTAATTTTGTAATTGGGGGTCCAAACGTTCAAAGGTGTTTTACACGTTTTTTTGAACTTTCATTTGGTATCAGAGCAGGTACACTTGTTATGGTTTAAATACCTGAGTGTGATCATTGACCCTTTTTGAGATGGATAGGTCTCAATCCTTAAATGTTCCACCATTTTTTGATGGTAACAATTATGCCTTTTGGAAAGTTAGAATGAGGCCATTCCTATGCTCTATTGATGATACCGTGTGGGATACAGTTGAAATAGGTTAGACCAGGCCAGAGACTGAAAAATCCACCTGAAATAAGGCAGCTCTTGCGGCAGTCAATGCTAACAGTAAAGCTTTAAATGCTATTTTTTGTGGTGTGTCTCCTGATGAATTTCACAGGATTTCTCATATGACCGTAGCCAAAGAAGCTTGGGAGATTTTGGGGACTACATATGAAGGTACTAAGAAGGTGAAGGACACAAAGCTCCAAATACTTACCACCAAGTTTGAAGAGCTCAAGATGGGTGAAGATGAATCGTTTGATTCATTCTATGGGAAGCTCAACGAAATTGTCATTACTAAGCTCAATCTTGGCAAGAAGATTGAAGATACTAAGGTGGTAAGAAAAATCTTGAGGTCCTTGCCTGAAAGCTTTAGAGCAAAAGTCATAGCCATAAAAGAGAGTAAAGACCTAGATGAGATCAAAATTCAGGAGCTGATTGTGTATCTCCAAACATATGAGCTTGGACTGCCTTCCTACAAGACGAGTAACTTGCTTGCTCTTAAAACCATCACCGAAAGAATGGATGATCCCTCCGAAGAAGATGGAATGGAGAAGGAAGTAGCATATCTTGCAAAAAACTTCCGCAAATTTCTGAAGATGAAGAACAGTGGGAAACCATTCAACAGAAGAAAATTTTCATCTTCAAAAGGTGATAGGAAAGAGCTTACGAGGAAAGAAGGGAAGGATTTTCAATCTCCTTCAGACATTGTATGTTTTGAATGCAATGGTCATGGGCATCTCAAGAAGGAGTGTCCAAATTTCTTGAGAGGGAAAGGCAAGGCGTATGACACAACGCTAAGTAATATAGACTCTTCGAGTTCTGATTCTGAAGAGAGTTGTGATGGAGAAGGAAACTACTCCGCATTCATGACCATTGCACATGGGGAGTCATCAGATGGTTTGGGTTCACTTGTGAAGGAACTTGGCGAACATTCTGATTTGAAGTCCATTGGGATTGTTGAAGAATCAGAGGCTGAAGAAAAAGAAGATACATCTAGTCTTCAAAAGAATTACGTCTTGCTTCTTGAGAAATCAGGTGAGTATACCAAGGTAGCAAAGGCAGCTATGAAGAAGATGAAGAGAGCCGAGGAAGAATACAAAAGTCTGCTGGTAAGATACAAGGAGGCAAAGTGTGAGATTGAAGCACTTAATGGTGAGCTATCAGAAGCTTACACAAAAGTGAGGTTTCTTGAGCAAGAGGTAGTGCAAGCTCATGCCAAGATAGATAGAGTCTCCTCCAGGAAACTGGACGATGTTATTCCATCTCAGAAACATGCCTCAGACAAGTCCGGTTTAGGATACACCAGAGGAAGTAGCTCATCAGCCAAGGTCACCGAAGAAGTGAAGTTTGTGACAGCTAAGGAAACGACTGTGGATAGGTCCAATCCTGAGAAAATTAAGGCTGAGAAGAAGAAGAATGTGGCTGATCAATGGGTGATAAATAAGTCCCGTAGTCAATTAGAATCCAGATATGGAGCTAGAGGGAGATCAATTCCAAGATCTCAGCAAGGTCCTAGAATGAACTATCTCTGTCACTATTGTGGAGTACAAGAATATACAAGATCCAATTGTCACAAGCTGAGAGCAATGAATAATGCAAATTCTCCTCGGTCACGAGGAAAAAGAAACGACAATAGGTCTTGGGGTGGTGACAACCAAGAATTCAAAACCGTGATCCAGGAATGATGGACGTGATGAAGATGATCGGTGCTTTCACCAATTGCCTGGAAAGCTTCACACGAAGGTTTGACAGTCCCAACTCTCGTACCCGATCCGTCAAGGATATCACCCCAAACGCACGTGATGTGTGGGTGACAAAGGGTACTCATGCATAAGCATTACAACATGTTCATGCATCAATACTTCCCATGTTTGTGATTATGCTTGGTTGTGTGCTTCTTTCTTGCTTTTAGGTTGTTATTTGTGTGTGTTTTTGTCTTTGGTTCAAATGTTTTTACATTTTTGTTATGCTTTTGATCAACCTTTTACTGCTTTTGTGTCAAAAATCCAAAAACACATAAAAAGTAGAAAATCCAAAAAGTTTGATCGGCTTTGTTGAGTTTGTCTCAAAGCATGTTTTGCCTTGTACCTTTGTACTAGTGGCTTTGTGCATTTAACAAGTTTAGCTTGTCTCTCGTGCACTCATATCATTGTGGAAGAAATTCTGAAATCTATATGACTGTTGTAAATAGATCTTCAACCTTGTCATGAATAATTAGTGAATGGTCTTATTGATCTTAAGACATGCATAGACTCATGCCTATATATCTTCCCACTTTTATTTTTATGCTTAAAAGAGCTTTCTAAATTTAAATCTCCAAATGAAAAAAGATGTAGAGTTGCAAAAGCCTGTCGCACATACTAGTATTTGAGTAGGAAAAAGGGAAAGCGACCAAATTGAAATGTTTGTTGCCCAAAAAGCCAAAGGCTAATTCATCAATTGAAATATCAAAAATTTCAGGCATCTATCTCTCAATGACTCTCTTTGCTCAAAAATGCAAATGATTTGTTGAATATGGAGCCAAATGAAAAGCTTCAAAGAATTGTTGTCAAGTGATTGTGGGAGGTCATATATGCATGTTTCTATAATTGAGATAGGTCACATTATCTAGCGCTAGTTGTGTATGCCTTGATTGAATTGATCATTGAAGTTTCACATTAGACGAAGGACTATCTCATTTTTGATATCCACACACAACACACAAATCTATGTTCAATGAATGCCATATTCATTTGTGTGATTATACTTGATTAAATGTGTTTTCACAAGCTCAATCTTTGTTGATCAAACACCAAAAGATTTTTGAGTGTTTTAGTTTGTTTTTGGAAAGTATTTTGTTTTACAACAATGTCAAAATTTTTCAAAAACAGTGTTGCCCTATTTTGGCGACTCAGTCGCAGGTAGGCCCAATCGCATGCTCTAGTCGCGAAGCTCACTCCGAGAGTTTTCGCAGGTCATTGGCGAGTCAAAGCTGCAGTCGCGAAAAAGACTTAGAACATTTTTCAAAAATTTGAGTTTCGTGGTTTTCGCGGCTCAGTGTAGCGACTTGTTCATGGGTGGAAGGTCTAATCGTGAAGGGTACACAGAGATTTTCGCGGCTACCTTGGCGACTTACTGGCGACTTGATCCAGTCACGAAAAACGCGTGTTTTGCGTTTTATGGATAGTTTTAAAAGTTGTTTTTCATTTTTTCCCTCGTACTTTGTGACTATTCAGTGTCCTTTCCATTTCTATCTCTGAAACTCGCCGTGCTCCTCTGTGAAAAACCTTCATTTCTGCACTATTTTCACTTCTATCTCCAAGAAAAAGGTATGGGTTTTCTTTCCCTCATTTCAAATTTCTAATTTTGAGTATCTTTTTCCTGAAAATGAGTATGTGTTGTTGTTATTGTGCTCTGTGAAATGTTGGGTCGAACATTTTTTTGTCTAAATAGGCTGGGTTTGTTGACTGGGTCTTGTTACCAATGTTTTGTTCAGTGTGGCTTCATATGATGTTTTAACTTATCTGAGTATTCTTACCTTGATTGACTCTATCTGTGCATATCACTTTCATGATATTGTGTTGAAGTGCTTGTTGCCTGTGACACATTGCTACTTATTTTTTGTCAGAATGTGCTACAATGCCTATTACTCTCTGTATGTTAGGCATCTGTTCCGTGTTTCATATGTTTCTGATCTTTGAAAATGCTTATTCTGTCTCTTTATTGACTTAGTTTTTCTGATTCTATGCCTTCTAAATCTGGTTGGTCTATGCTCTCTCACTTTTTGTCAAGATCTAACAAAATGAGTGGGTTGTGGATTTGGTACTTTGCTGTGTGTTTGTTCTTTTACAGATGTCTTGACGATCCTCCAAAGGAAAAGAGGTTATGAATGAAGAGGGAACATCACCTGTTGCAAAAAGAACACGTTCTTCATCACAACCATCTACTGAACTCAATGTTGAGCTCCTATAGTGGAACGGGAGGTCAAATTTGACACTTGAGCCACCACCTTTGTTCCTCAGATCTTCAAAGCAAAAGATTGGGCAGAATTATTTGGAAATTTTGTTAATTCTATGTTGGAACTAGTGAAGGAATGTTTTGCCAACACAGTTGATCTTGAAACTGAACTACACTGTCTGGTCAGAGGAACAGAGTTCATCGTTAGTCCGGACACCATATCCGAACTTCTCAAAATCACTCGACCTGCGAATGCTGACCTAACTCCTTATGATGATTGCACTCTAGTGATTCAGGACATTCTCCAAGTTCTTGGTCCTGACCATGACATCTCTAATGCTGGCACATCCATAAGTATTACCAAGTTTTCACCTGAGTTGACAACATTGAAACTGATTATGTTTTCCAACCTCTATCCGTTAACTAACACGGTGTATATCAACCTTGGAAGGGCTCAATTTCTATGTGACCTCATCACAGGCACCACCATTGATATCTGTGCCCATATTTTCCATATCATAAGGAAGACATCAACCCGAACAATAGCACAAGGGTGTCTTCCATTCTACAGTCATATTATGAAGTTCATTCTAAGAGAAGGTCTTACTCCTCCCTCAGTTGGGAACATGATTACTCATCCTCGACCAATCTCTATGTTCACTTTACAAGCCAGCAGAAGGCATTCATCCAAAACTCCAAAGCGTGCACATCTCTTTCCTGCGACTTCTTCTACGCCTAAGCCAGATTCACCTGTACATGCCACCCATGTTTCACAGCAACCCAGCCCTACACAACCACAGTCTACCCCTCAGCTTGATAGGTTGGAGATGCTCTTTGAGAACCTCCATAAGCATCTTGGGGAAGTAGAAAACACTCTTAGTGATGGCCAGAGAGAGCAGTCAGAGAGATTGGTAGTCATGCAGGACCAGATCGATGTTTTGGCAGCTCAAGTTGATGGCATTTTCACCAATTTGCAACAATGACCCTTTAGCCATTCTGATTAAAAAGGGGGAGAATTTTTGTTGGGCCAGCACTTGAGGGGGAGTGCTTATTTAAGGGGGAGTTTCATAATCCCTATTTTTTTGTTATAGTTGTGTTACATTCGGTTGATTAACTGTTGTTGTTTTTATTGGTTTAAACTCATAACTCCTGAATGTTTAGTTTATGTTTATATTGTTGATATTATTTAGCTGCATATGTTCTATTCTGATAAGATGGTTTGTACCCATGTTGCTTATGTAAGCTTTAAGGGTTTGTTTATGCACTCCTATAGGCCTTTGTGGTTTGTGCCATGCTTTATGCAACCTTTGTGCTTTGTTAAATCAGTACTTCTAACCTAATGCTATGCATATCTTTTTAAGTACTGTCACTCTTGTGCCCATGTAGGATTTTTCCAAGATGCACATACTTTCTGTTTTGTACATTGGTTGAGTGTTGGTCACTCAAGTGATTTTCCTTGAGTTAATCAACTTGAATGTCCGGATGTTCATTCCAAGTGTGAATGAGCATTGTGATCACTTGGTTATAGTGATTGCATGTTTTGGTCTTGCCATGGTTTATTGCTTTACTCCATTGTGCTTGATCACATTATGCTTGCTCCATTTGCATTACAAGTTTTTCTGTATACAATGAACTTATTGTGTTGTTATGTTTCAGGAGTTTTTGTTCTTATAGTTCTAAAGCTTCACAGATTCTAGAGTTAGGTGTGAGTGAGTTTTCCAACTGTTCTCAACTCACGCATTAAGTCTATAGTTTGTTTTAAGGTTTTAAGGTTTTGGCTTTATTCCGTGCCAATTTGCTTGTAATTTAAGCACTTAGTAACCCTGTATTTAGGTAGGATCATTGTAAGGGTAGTGTGTGAGAAGATGTGAAGAAAAGCTCAAATATATGCAAGAATGCAGAGTTTCGCGGCTAAGACTCGCGGCTAACTCGCGGCTTGCAAGCCGCCAAATGCTGGCACGTGAGATGCACACAGGGAAGCTGAAGGGTCGTGCCAGCTGTCGTACTACAGGAAAAAAGTTCCAGGCTAGCTAGGCCGTTACGTCGTGACTTGAACTTGCAACTTGGACAAGCCGCGAAGCCAAGCTGCCAATTAGCCCTGTTTGGCAAAAACTGACTCTTCGTATTTCAAACACACACCACTATATATAGACCCTTATACCTATTAAATTGATAGAACTTCCAGAGAGAATTTTTGTGAAAGAAACCCTAGAGAAAAACAAGATTGCCTCATCCCCAATTTTTACCTTAGAGACTTTTCAAATTCCTCTATCTCTTCCTCTCCATTGTCACATCCTTGAGAGGCCATTGACCAAATTCTTATCTCACCATACCCACGTCTGTAAGAAGGTTCATTTGGTGCTAAGGGAAGCAGTTTGGACGGAACCAATATACATTGGTTGATGCTATGGTCTAGTAGCGGAATACGGGAAGCTAAAGAAGAAATAGGTTCGGTGTAACCTCGTTGGAGCAAGAAGTTTGGAGGGCTTAGGTACTTGGGTAGATTAGGCTTGGAGGGTTTTTTGCTGTTCATGTATCCCAACTACATTCTTTAGTGGATTATTTACCACTTGGAGGGCGGAGGAGAGGTTTTACGCCGAGGACTTCGGTTTCCTTTTCGATAACACATCGTGTGTTGTCCGTGTGTTTGCATCTTTCCTTCCTTTATCTTTGTCTTATATTTACTGCTGTGGATGTGTTTATATTTGCCTTAGATTGTTTATCGATTTTGTTGTAAGCTCGTTATCATGTTCCGCACATTAACTGTTTGATATAAAGCTTGAATTGGTAATTTTGTAATTGGGGGTCAAAACGTTCAAAGGTGTTTTACACATTTTGTTGAACTTTCAATACATAATCCGAAAAAGGAGACTATGAACCCTATTTCCTTGGAATATATAATCTTATTAATAAGTTAAAATTATACTTGCCTACATTCTATTCAGGATTTTTTTCATGGGGAGGGGGGTGGGGCTGTAAAGAAATTCTATATAACATAATTGCTATGAGGTGAGGGCATCTGTGCATGTGTTGATTGAAGTACAATTTATTTATGCATAGATATAGTATGACATGTAATAATTGTAACAAGAAAAATTAATGTAAAAAAAAAAAAAAAATGTTTGATAAATGAAAATAAAAATTGCAGGTTCATTTGGTTGTATGCTTAATGGCAACACATACAACTAGGTAATGACGAAATGCTATCTTTTTCATCTAACTTCCATCTAGGTAAAACTAACTCCTCAACTCCCATAGCTGAAACTTTAGGTTAAAACTTAGGTATATACCTTATTCACGATATATTAGGTTTCCAATTAAATACAAACAAATAGCTACATCAAATTTAATTGTCCTCGGTTAAGATTAAGTTGTTTGTGTTTCGTAACTCAATGCAACTGCGTTTGAATTTGATTGGGGTATCTAATGTACAACACTGAAGTAACTTTACCAAAGTTTTGCCTTAACTTTTGTACAACATTTGTTTGGAGCATATTTATAATTGCTTATAATCCTAGAAAAATGCCTAGAGATTTCTTTGTTTTATTTCAAATACCTCAAGAAAATCAAGATGACTAAGATATCTAGATAAAAAAAACAATTTATCATTATATTTGCAAGATTGATTTGAAAGTTTTGGTTGAAATGGAATGAGACCTTTTTTTTTTTTTTTTGAGAAACAAACTAACTGTTAAACACACAAACACTTAATTACACTCTCTCACCAAGCTCAAACAAATTATTTAACCCAAAGTACCATTACAAAAGGGCCTAAAATGGAATGAAACCAAAACTGAACAATAAAATAGATTGTGACATGTCATGCCATAAATGATATGGACCATAGCAAAATGTTGAAACTAGAGAGATGCAATAACATTTTTCAAAAGCAACAATTCTGTTGCCGGTAATAATAGGGTCCTTTATGAAGCAACAAGCATTCTCCACAGATGATGATGGTTCCTTTTTTTTAGGAAAAATTACAGATTTCTGCATGGTTTTAACATGTTTAACATGAACTCCTACAACTTATATACCCTTCCCCAAGTTATAATGGGTAGCGAGAAAATGCGAACACAACAAAAAATCTTCGATCCAATATAGTAACATAACAAGCGCTGATTTGATTTCTGACATTAATCTGTGCATCGGCATAGTACCTTATAGTAGAACATGTACAATTTATTTTTTATGCATTGAGAGAATTATTTCAATCTAATGTCTATCTAAATAATTCGCATTAAGCCAGTAGTTAGTCGTTAAAAACAAAGCTTATCATACAATCATAAGCATTATTTCTAGTAATCAAAATTTATCTCAGCATCTTCATATCACTCTGTTAATCAAACTCGATTCTGCTGTAGTGAATTGGTAATTAAAAAGAGATCTTGAAGATGCATATGCACTTACAGATAAGACATTCTTGATCACAGAAGATGCATATGCACTTACAGATAAGAATATACCTGTGACTGACAGAACTTCACCAACATCTTCAGTTGAGTAGCTCAAACCCCCAAACTTCCGAGGGCTGACAGCCCATAAGGAGAATATCTACAGGAGAGTGTTGGTTATCAGTAATACCAAACTAGAACTTCATAGCACATTACAAAATGAAACTATAAGTATAGAATTTGATATGCACATTATGTACTCTTGCAAAAACAGCGATCAACCAAATGTTTTAGTGGACAAAAATATGCAAGTATAGCCACTGAAATGTGATAATGGACGACCAATATCCAACAAAATACAAATAAATATAGTTTAAGAAAAGAGGTATGATAAATATAGTTTAAGAAAAGAGGTATGAGAGATACCTCTGTGTAATCCATACCATGAAGTGAGAAGATACAATAGACAATGATAGATGACATCAAAGGCCAATTCCTCAGGAGGCTCTTCTTAGGAATTGGACCACTTTCTTCTGTTTCTATTGTTTTTCCCTTTTCATTAGGATCACAGGATCCTGCTTCTAAAGCTTCATCTAAGTCATCAGGTAATATGCTATTTCCACTATGCATGTGCAATGTTTCCTGAAAAAATCCACACATTTAGGAAAAGAATATGTAGATAACCAATAATTTTTTAAAACAAAAAAAAAAAAAAAAAAAAAAAAAAAATTCTCAAGCAAGTTCTATCTAAATATAATGAGGTAGGCTAGAGCAAGATGTGAAGTCTTGAAAACGAACTTCCTGCAACTCCTCGGGTTGCTTAAAATTTTGAATCAAGTTTAGATTTTGAAAATGTAAAAATCCGCTACAGCAAGATTTTCAAAGAACTCATTGCCACAAATATAAATATGCTAACAAAAAACTAAAACAAAAGAATTGGACGCAAACAATTAATAATAATATTTTTTTTAAATATCTCATAATAACTAAATTATAGTATATACCGGAAGCCAGATACAAGCAACAGTGACCGATAACGCAAAAACTGATATACAAAGGCAAGGCAAGAAGTACGGAAATCTGCATCATAACCACATAAATAAAACGTCAATGAACAGTAAAAATGTTGAAGTGAGAAGTTTCAATTGCATCTTTCTTAAAATATTCAACTGAAAAAACTACAATTACCTCCCAAAAAAAGAATCTTTGGAAAATATGTTGGGATACTTCTCTGCTGGCTGAATGACAAAATTGAGTAACAACAACAGTGGAGTAAATAAGTTATGTATGAAGACACAGAAATTTGATTATGCAACTAACTATCACATATATTAAAGTCTTCTAGTATAACAATCTTTTTGAAGAATCTTCTTACAAGCTGGGTGTTAATATGATATGTACACCCAAATTTGTGGAATTTTAACCACATATGAATTGTTTTTTCCATTTTTCATACATTATACTTCCATTCTCATTTTTCCATTTAAAGGCAGTCGTTTTTTTTGTTTCCCAAATGATTTTTTTTATAAATACTAGAACACAAAAAAATTGAAAATGTAGTTGGTCCTCTCTCTCACTTCTTTACACAATGTCGACTGGGTAAGCTATTAATTCTCATTGATTTTACTCGTTTTTATGTTACGAAAAACAAAACAAAACAAAACAAAAACCTCTCTTTCTTGTTGGTCAAATGGAAACTTTATTTATTCATTCAGCATAGTAACTAGGTGCAAAAAAGGGACATCTACAACAGCACAAGAAATAAACGTACTGTTGGGAATTTAACCAAAATTCCAACCTGTGAGAACAATAAAAAATAGAGAAAACACACGCCAAAGAAAAATAATCACACGCACAAGACAGTATTTACGTGGTTCGGCAATTTGTCTACGTCCACGGAGTTGCAGGGATTTCACTATTATCAGGGAAAAAATACAAAGTGCGGCTACAGTGTTTTTTCTCTCTCTCCAAAAAACACAACGACAATAGTAGTCACAAACCCTAATCATAAAAGCGGTTTTTATATCCTGCTTACAGGGTTACAATGGGCTACAAAACGGGCCCAAAAATAAACTAGGCTCCACAAAACCTAACAAATCTCCCACTTGGAGACTAGTTCAATCACCAACATCAGCCGCTATCCTCCAAAAGCAATCCCTCATCCCTGCAACTCATCCTCCTGTCCTCAAGCTAGAAGGCCAACTGAAGCTGCACACAGCTTCAGCTTCTCAATAGTGACACCCTTAGTCAACATGTCTGCCGGGTTCTTAGATCCACATATCTTCTCAAGTATTACCAGTTTATCTTCAACAAGGTACCGGATAAAGTGGTATTTTGTCTGTATATGTTTCGACTTTGAATGAAAAGCCGAATTTTTAGTAAGAAAAATTGCACTCTGACTGTCACTGTGTAGAATGCCCATCTCCTGCTTCTTACCCAATTCATCTAAGAAACCGTGTAGCCAAATCATCTCCTTTCTAGCTTCAGTTGCTGCAACATACTCAGCTTCTGTAGTAGACAAAGTAACAATCTTTTGCAGATTTGAAACCCATGATATAGCTGTACCACCCAGAGTAAATACAAACCCAGTAGTACTCTTTCTACTATCAATATCGCCAGCAAAATCAGCATCTACATAACCTTGCAACTTCAAACTTGCGCCTGTGAAGCAAAGACATGTATCTGATGAACCCTTCAGATATCTCAGAATCCACTTGACTGCCTCCAAATGCTGCTTTCCAGGCCTACTCATGAATCTGCTCACAACTCCCACTGCATGTGCAATGTCTGGCCTTGTACACACCATAGCATACATCAAGCTGCCAATAGCTGAGGCATAGGGCACCTTGCTCATATGGTCCCTTTCTTCTTCTATCTTCGGTGACTGTTTTTTGTTTAGTTTGAAATGACTACCCAAGGGTGTGCTCACTGGTTTAGATTCATTCATGTTGAACCTGCTGAGAACTTTCTTCACATACTCTGACTGTGAAAGCTTCAATGTACCATTAGCCTTGTCTCTAATGATTCTCATACCAAGGATTTGCTTTGCAGCTCCCAAATCCTTCATTGCAAACTGTTTTGACAATTGTTTCTTCAGATTATTAATCTCCTCAATGCTAGACCCTGCAATGAGCATATCATCCACATACAACAGTAAAATGATATAAGAATTGTCAAAGAATTTAACATAGCAACAATGATCAGCTTCACATCTCTTAAACCCAATTTTATGCATAAAACTGTCAAATTTCTTGTACCACTGTCTAGGAGCTTGTTTTAGGCCATACAAGCTCTTTCTCAGTTTGCAGACTAGATTCTCTTGTCCCTAAACAATGAACCCTTCTGGCTGAATCATGTAAATGTCTTCCTCCAAGTCACCATGAAGGAATGCCGTCTTCACATCTAACTGCTCAAGATGTAAATTTTCTGCAGCCACCATTCCCAGCACCAGTCTAATTGTTGACATCTTCACAACTGGAGAAAATATCTCTGTGTAGTCAATGCCTTCCTTCTGCTGGAACTCTTTAACAACTAATCTGGTCTTGTAACGTTTGCAACCATCATGCTCATTCTTTATTCTGTATACCCATTTGTTGTGCAAAGCCTTCTTTCCTACTAGCAATTTAGTCAGTTCCCATGTCTGATTCCCCAACAAGAAATCCATCTCATCCTTCATGGCTAACTCCCACTAGCTTGAATTTTCATCTTGCAAGGCTTCATCATAACACTCTAGCTCACTACCATCAGTCAATAGTAGATAATTTAAAGCGGGTGAATAACGCTGTGGAGGTCTAATGTTTCTGGAAGATCTGCGGACTTCAGCTACAGGTGTACTCTGATCTACCTGTGAATCTACATTCTCCTTATTTTCTTCACCCCTTTTCTGGACAGTACTTTCAGTCAATCCATCTAAGTTGACAAACTCAGATTTCTTTTGATCTATCTTTGCAATATCTGAGACTACAGTTGACCTGTCCTTGTACATAACCTGTTCATTAAATATCACATTTCTACTTCTGATGATTTTCCTGTTTTGTTCATCCCAAAACCTATAGCCAAATTCATAGCCAATGAAAAAACATATTTTAGACTTAGCATCAAGTTTACTACGAGCATCAGAATCAATATGAACATAAGAAACACAACCAAAAACTTTTAAATGGGAAAATTTTACCTCTTTACCGCTCCAAACCTCCTCAGGAAGTTTGAACTCCATGGGAACTGATGGCCCTCGGTTTATCAGGTAAGCTGCAGTGCTAATAGCATCAGCCCAGAAAGTTTTTGGTAGTTCAGCATGCAACCTCATACTCCTAGCACGCTCATTAAAAGTTCTGTTCATGCTATCAGCCACACCATTCTGCTGTGGTGTCCCAGGAATGGTCTTTTCCATCCTAATTCCCTGTGCAGCACAATACTCACTGAACCCTCCATCTATGTACTCTCCTTCATTATCAGACCTCAAACATTTTAGTTTTAAACATGTTTCTATCTCAACCATGGCCTTCCACTTCTTAAAAGTTTCAAATACATCAGATTTATTTTTTAGAAAATAAACCCATACCTTTCTGCTTGAATCATCAATGAAAGTGATGTAGTACCTGGAACCTCCAAGGGATGCAACCGAAGAAGGCCCCCACAAATCAGTGTGTACTAACTCCAATTTTCTGCCTTCGGTGTCCTGCCAGTTTTCAAAAAACTCACCTTTTTCTGCTTTCCTAAGATGCAGCTTTCACACATGTCAAAATCAATGGACTTTAATTCTGGTAGTTTTTCTTTTGACAGCAGCATCTTCATCCCTTTCTCACTCATGTGACCAAGCCTGCGGTGCCATAGGCTTGTATCAGTACTTGCATCAGCAACTGCAATTGTGTCTCTTGAACTTGAGGTCATATAGAGAGTGCCAGTCTTCTTTCCACGAGCCAATACTCTAGCTCCCTTTGTAACCTTCCAAGTACCACCAACAAATAGTATTGCATGCCCTTCATCATCAAGTTGTCCAACAGAAATCAGATTCCTCCTTAGGTCAGGAATATGTCGAACCTTCTCCAGTAACCAAACAGACCCATTGGGTAACAATATCCGGACATCTCCCATACCCACAACATCCAGGGCTGAACCATCAGCCAAATACACCTTACCAAAATCACCTGCAGCATAGTTCTGTATGATTTCTCGGTGTGGAGTGGTATGAAACGAGGCTCCTGAATCCAAAACCCAATCATCAAGTGGACTGTCTACTGTAAGAAGTAATGCATCCTGTACCTCTTCTGTTACAGCATTAGCAGAATCATTTTCATTCTTCTTCTTAGGACTTTTGCATTGGTTCCTAAAGTGACCTATTTTCCCACAATTCCAGCATTGTACTTGTTGGCCTGATCTAGATTTACTTCTGTTCTAATTAGTATTTCTGGATTTTGATCTGCCTCGATTTGAATTTCTGTTATTACCTCTGCCTCTTGTCTCAAGGTTTAGGGCAGAACCAGATCTTGAGGTTTCACCTGCATCTCTTCTGCGAATCTCCTCAGCCAGAATTAAATCTCGTATATCATTGTACTTGAGTTTTTCCTTTCCTGTAGAATTGCTTACTGCCATCCTCATTGCCTCCCAACTGTTTGGCAAAGAAGCCAAGACGATCAAAACACGAATCTCATCATCAAAATCAATTTCTACAGACGACAATTGATTTGTAATAGTGTTAAATTCATTCAGATGTTGTGCTACTGATGCGTTCTCTGCCATCTTCAGATTGAACAGTTTCTTCATCAGATGCACCTTATTGTTTGCTGACGGCTTTTCATACATACCAGACAAAGCCTTCACCAGATCTGCTGTGGTCTTCTCCTTTACAACATTATGTGCAACAGACCTAGACAGAGTTAACCTGATAACTCCCAGTACCTGTCTGTCAAGAAGAGCCCATTCATCAGCCTTCATCACCTCAGGTTTTGTCCCCAAAAGAGGCAGATGCAATTTCCTTCCATAGAGATAATCTTCAATCTGCATCCTCCAATACGCGAAGTCTGTGCCATCAAACTTTTTTATTCCAGACGCCTTTCCTGCTTCCTCTGCCATTGCTCCC
The DNA here is from genome assembly GCA_963669245.1 of Quercus cerris. Lineage (NCBI taxonomy): Eukaryota > Viridiplantae > Streptophyta > Magnoliopsida > Fagales > Fagaceae > Quercus > Quercus cerris. The sequence continues at coordinate 45,677,631 of OY770007.1, read as the reverse complement.
ACTCAAACCTAACCCTAGGCTCTGATACCAGTTGTTGGGAATTTAACCAAAATTCCAACCTGTGAGAAACAATAAAAAATAGAGAGAACACACGCCAAAGAAAAATAATCACACGCACAAGACAGTATTTACGTGGTTCAGCAATTTTCCTACGTCCACAGAGTTGCAGGGATTTCACTATTATCAGGGAAAAAATACAAAGTGCGGCTATAGTGTTTTTTCTCTCTCTCCAAAAAACACAATGACAATAGTAGTCACAAACCCTAATCATAAAAGCGGCTTTTATATCCTGCTTACAGGGTTACAATGGGCTACAAAACGGGCCCAAAAATAAACTAGGCTCCACAAAGCCTAACACGTACCTGTGCAAGAAATCCTCCCAAAGCTGGGCCAATGATCAATCCTATGCCCCATGCTGTACTAACCTGAAGTTAGTCATAATTCTTAGTTTTGTTGATATGATCCACTTTCAAGAACTCAACATAAATTATACACATAAGTAAGACTCACTGTTGATACTCCTAAAGCTTGGTATTCATCGCGGAAAATTTCTGTTACGTATATGCCTGGTAACATGGAGGAAGTTAATGCATGCACATAATGGAAAACTAGATTAAGCTAACCAACAAATAAATTGGTAAAGTTGTGATTTACAACTATGTTTATGTTGGCTTTATTCCATGACAAAAAGTGTTGTAATTGCTTTAATTTTGTTCTTTGTATTTTATGAGATTTTATTGTATTGGGTTTAGTATCATGTTGGTGAAGACTCAAGTTTAAATGAAGAATCAGTGGATCTCGCGGATGTCTCGCTGAAAGCTAACCCGTGAAAAAGCCATGTGAGAAGCACATGACTAGAAGCTGAAGAGTCGTGCCAAGTTGTCATTTTCTCAAGTGTCTCGTGGGTAAGGCCTTCCTGTGAGGTAGTTGCAAAACATTATGCCTGAAAGGTTTTAAAGAGTGACTTTCTTACCCTTCACCTATACTATATATACCCTTATTACCCACAAATGTATAGGAGGCCATTCAACACACACAACCATCTTTTTGAGAGAGAGCTACTCATCTTTTGTGAGAAATCATTGTAGCATCTTCTCCATCCCTCTCCCATTGTCATACCTTGAGAGGAGATTTGTACCCAAACACAATCCACAACTATTCAAAGTGTAAAGAGTGTTTTGGAGCTTGGGAAGTTTTGGGGATTTGTTAAAAGAAGCTGGTGAGGCTTGGTGGATGCTAAAAGTTCAAAATGGGTATGAAACACCCTTGAACGTTTAGACCCCCAAATTACAAAAATACCAATTCAAGCTTTATATCAAACAATTAATGTGCAGAATATGATAACAAGCTTATAACAGAATTGATAAAACAATCTAAGCCAAATATAAACACATCCACAGTAGTAAATATAAGGCAAAGATAAAGGAAAGAGAGATGCAAACACACGGACAACACACGATGTGTTATCGAAAAGGAAACCGAAGTCCTCGGCGTAAAACCTCTCCGCCGCCCTCCAAGCGGTGATAAAATCCACTAAAAAATATAGTTTGGATACATGAACAGCAGAAGACCCTCCAAGCTTAATCTACCCAAGTACCTAAGCCCTCTAAGCTTCTTGCTCCAACGAGATTACGCCAAACCTATTTCTTCTTTAGCTTCCCGGATTCCGCTACTTGACCATAGCATCAACCAATATATATTGGTTCCTTCCCAAACTGCTTCCCTAAGCACCAAATGGACCTTCTCACAGACGTAGGTGTGGTGAGATAAGGGTTTGGTAAATAACCTCTCAAGGGTATGACAATAGAGAGGAAGAGAGTAGAGGAATTTTTAGAGTCTCTTAAATGAAGATTGGGGATAAGGCAATCTTGTTTTTCTCTAGGATTTTCTCTCACAAAATTCTCTCTCGGAAGCTCTCACTAAATGATGGGTATAAGGGTGTATATATAGTAGGGTGAGAAGGGAATGCAAAACGTCAGTTTTTGCCAAACAGGGCAAGTTGGCGACTTGATCTCGCGGCTTGACCAAGTCGTGAATTCAAGTCGCGACATAACGGCCTGGCCAGACTGGAACTTTTGTCCTGTAGCGTGACAGCTAGCGCAACCCTTCAGCTTCCCAGTGTGCCTCTCACGTGCCAGCATTTCGCGGCTTGCCAGTCGTGATCCACCCGCAAGCCCTAGCCGCGAGCCTCTGTTTTTCTTGCACACTCTTGAGCTTTTCTTCACATCTTCTCACACACTACCCTTACAATTTTCCCACCTTAATACAGGGTTGCTAAGTGCTAAATTACAAGCAAATTGGTCACGGAATAAAGCCAATTAAATAATTGATTAAATTCAACCTTACAATCTCCCCCTTTGGCTATTCCGTGACAAAACCCTACAACAGACTCTAGACTTAAACATGAGTTGGGAACAGTTGGAAAACTCACTCACACCTAACTCTAGATTCTGAAAAGCTCTTGAACGTATGAATAAGTAACTCCTGAAATACAATAACATAGCAATATCATTGTATGCAGAAAACGTAATATGCATATGGAGCAAAATAAGCATGATCAAGCAAAAAAGAACATAAGCATAAAAGCAGTAATTCATGGCAAGATCGACAACAGTAGTCACTTAAGCAAAAGTGATTACTATGTTCATTCACACAAGGAATGAACATCCAAACACGCAAAAATAATAAACTCAATTGAAGAGTATCATTTGCAAGTCCAACACTCAACCAATGCATACAAACATATATGCATCTAGGAACAATCCTACACGGGCACAAGAGTGTTGTACTTAAGATAATGCATGGCATTAACAAGTACCAAAGCACAAAGCACAAAGGCTGCATATGCAAAGTTTTGCAAATACATGGCATAAACCATAAAAACCTACAAATGTGCATAAGTACAAGAAACAACCCTCAAAACTTACAAAAGTAACAATGGGTACAAACAACAACATAACAAACTATAAAATACTTCCTTATCATATCACTCCCCTTATCATGAATCATAGGAGCTGTGATGAACTTTGAACATATATACCTATAACCTGAAACACTTGCACAAAACACATTAGACCCTCAAGGTAAAGCAAGTAATAAATGGACAAGTATAATGTAACAAGTAAATTGTGATCAAGTAATCATGATGTAAAACATGTGAGCAACTTGACCAAACAAAGTCTTCTCCCCCTTGGTATATGCATCTCCCCTATGGAATATCTCTCCCCCTACGAATGTGCACAGGAAATGGAATTTCTCCCCCTAAGAATGTGCACAAGAGTCAAATAGAAATGACAAAACTTTTCGGTATACTACTCTAGAGTATACTTTCCCCCTTTTTGATACGAATAGGCAAAGGGGTCAAGGAGAAAAGAGGGCAAGAAATGAAGGTATGAATAATGATAATTATGCAGAAGGGGTGCAATGATGCATGAGGGGTGCGAGATGAATGAGAAAATGAAGCTCAATCCTAAGACATGACATGTTAGGATGAAAAAACAATGTATGAACCAATGCATGACAAGGGTAGCAAGGTGTGTGCAAGAGGTGACCAAGTGTAATGCATGACCAATGCATGGAGAATGCATATGTGGGGCAAGGTGTGTTAAATACACAACCAAAGAACCAAACATGTTCCTAATGAGGAAACATGAGAAACCCCAAAGTTTGATACTCATTGGAGTCCAAACAAGTGAGAAAATGCGTAAAAGGCATTTTATCAAACACCTAGCATGCACACTATGAAGAACAATATGAAACAATGCATAAACATCATGAAATTCACCCTTAATACATGTTCTTTTTGCCACAAATGGGCCAACAACCAAAGAGAATCATCAAAAGAAACCAAACCCATGCAAAAATTTGACAAAAATTAGGTTTCCCAACCCCTATGATGAAAATCCCAACCAAGAGTACAAAACTCACCAAAACATAATCCAAGGATCCAAATCAATGAAAAGAGTTTAAAATTACCTTAGAGATGTTAATGGAATGAAAAACCATTCAAATTGGTTGGGTTTTGATGTAAAAATATTGAAATAAGGGTTTTAGAGAGGATGAGAGACGTTTAAAACAAGTTTCCCACGAAAAAGTTCTTTAGAAACTGATTCTGGGCGTTTCGCGACTGGCGAGTCACTAGCTGAGTCGCGAGTGAGTCGCGAAATCATTCTGTGTGAACTCGCGACTGGGCTCGCGATTGGACAAGTCGCCAAAACGAGTCACCAAAACTCACAACTATGCTCGCGACTGGATCAAGTCGCCAAAACTCGCGACTAGTGAAGTCGCCAAAACGAGTCGCCAAAAATTCTGACACTTGTTTTTCAACACAAAACATGTTTAAACACTGAAAAAACAATGTAAGCACTAAACAAGAACACAAAGAGTGATAAAAAACACTTCCAAAAACATATAAAATGATCAAAAATCTTTTTGAATTGATCCATATATAGTTGAGCACACACACATCACATTTAAACAAGTACAATTGAACAAATGAATAATGCATTCATTGAACATTAGGCATGTGTGTTGTGTGTGTGTATCAAGTGTGGAATAGTCCTTAGTCTAGAATGAAGTTTCAATGATCAATTCAACCAAGTCATACACAACTAGTACTAAGACAAGTGGTCTATCTCAATTATAGAAACATGCATATATGACCTCCCACAAGAACTTGATAATAATTCTTTGAAGCTTTTCATTTGGCTCCATATTCAACATATCATTTGCCATTTTTGAGCAAAGAAAATCTCATTGTAAGATAGATGCCTGAAATTTTTGATATTTTAATTTGATGAACAAGCCTTTAGCTTTTTTGAGCATCATACAATTTCATAAAAGTCGCCTTCCCTTTTTCCTAGTCAAATACTAGTATATGCGACGGCTTTTGCAGCTCATTATCTCTTTTCATTTTGAGATTTACATTTGTTGAGCTCTTTAAACAAAAAAAAAAAAAAAAAAAAAAAAAGAGTGGGAAGATATATAGGCACAAGTCTATGCATGTATCAAAACCAACATGACTATTGACTAATCATTCATGATAAGCTTGAAGATTGATTTACAACAATCACACAAAGATGTCAAGATTTTTCCCACAAAGATATAAGTGCATAAAGAACAAGCTAAGCTCGTAAATGCATAAGGCCATTTGTACGAAAGTACAAGGCAAAACTCACATGTGATATGTGCTCAAACATATACGATCAAACTTTTTGAATTTTTCATTTTTTTTTTTTTATGTGGTTTTGGATTTTTACTCACACAAAACAAAGACATAAAAGTAAGATCAAAAACAAAACAAACCAATGCAAAAACAAATGCATGATGCACAAATGTATGACAATGAAGCATCTAATGCATGAAGGGTCCTACAAAGATCGAAAGAATTAGATCAAGGACCAAAAGAGCAAAAGCTCAACCATATGAACCCTTTCTCATCCAAACGGAATGATTGTTTGGAATGAGTGTCTCAAAAGCAGTGAGACAAGGGTTGGAGGGATGAGAACCGGAGATGCACATAGTCAAGGAGTTAAAAGCATTGAACAATTTCTTTAACAACATGCTATCTTCACTCAAAACCGGTTTACCCTTTTTAGCATAACTTCTAAAAAGCTCAAGTTTCTTTTTTCTTTTGATTCTTTTAATATCATGAAACTTAGAGCAATGAGGTCTTAGATAACCAAAGGCTCCACAATGGTGACAAACAATGTGTTTAAGTCCACTAGGCTTTTTGGGAAGGGATCTAGCAACATTGTTTTGTTCCCTCTTCAACTTATGACATTGAGGTCTTATATGACCACTCACACCACAATGGTGGCAAGTTGGAACAAACTTAGATCCATCTAAAACCTTAGGTTGAGACCTAAACGGAGGCGTTGACTTAAGAGCCTTTCTCTCCACCTTTTGATTTCTTTTGTGTGGAGGAATGTACACCGATTTGTCCTTTGGGTTAGAACACACAATAGACACAATATCGGGTACCACAACATGATTGCAACAAATATTTTCATCCTTTTTATCAAAATTTTCAGCAATCAAACACTTGGCATGCATCTTAAGAGATTCATTTTCACATTTAAGATCATCAACAAATTTGTTAGACAAAACAAGTTTAGCATCCAAGTCCATATTCAAACATTCAAACTCTTTCAGCTTTTCAAGAGAATTTTCAGCAAGATTCTTATATTTCTCAACCAATTTATTGGATTCATTGAGCTTAGCAATCAAATCATCATTTTCACAAATGAACTTGCTCAAATTCTTTTGAAACTTCTTTGCTTCTTTCTTCAAAAGTTTGTCAACAACACCCATAGATTCAAGTAACATGTCATCACAATTATGAGGATTAACACTCATAGAGGCATTATCATAAACACCTGACATGTTACATTCATCACCAACCAGATTATACAAAGAGGCATACATAGCACAATCCATGGCAAATAAACACAATGGGTCAAGGATCACACTTAGGTATTTAAACCATAACAAGTGTACCCACTCTGATACCAATTGAAAGTTCAAAATGGGTATGAAACACCCTTGAACGTTTAAACCCCCAAATTACAAAAATACCAATTCAAGCTTTATATCAAACAATTAATGTGCGGAATATGATAACAAGCTTATAACAGAATTGATAAAACAATCCAAGCCAAATATAAACACATCCACAGTAGTAAATATAAGGCAAAGATAAAGGAAAGAGAGATGCAAACACACGGACAACACACGATGTGTTATCGAAGAGGAAACCGAAGTCCTCGGCGTAAAACCTCCCCGCCGCCCTCCAAGCAGTGATAAAATCCACTAAAGAATATAGTTGGGATACATGAACAACAGAAGACCCTCCAAGCCTAATCTATCCAAGTACCTAAGCCCTCCAAGCTTCTTACTCCAACGAGGTTACGCCGAACCTATTTCTTTTTTAGCTTCCCGGATTCCGCTACTTGACCATAGCATCAACCAATGTATATTGGTTCCTTCCCAAACTGCTTCCCTAAGCACCAAATGGACCTTCTCACAGACGTGGGTGTGGTGAGATAAGGGTTTGGTAAATAACCTCTCAAGGGTATAACAATGGAGAGGAAGAGAGTAGAGGAATTTTTAGAGTCTCTTAGATGAAGATTGGGGATAAGGCAATCTTGTTTTTCTCTAGGGTTTTCTCTCACAAAATTCTCTCTCGGAAGCTCTCACTAAATGATGGGTATAAGGGTGTATATATAGTAGGGTGAGAAGGGAATGCAAAACGTCAGTTTTTGCCAAATAGGGCAAGTTGGCGACTTGATCTCGCGGCTTGACCAAGTCGTGAATTCGAGTCGCGACGTAACGGCCTGGCCAGACTGGAACTTTTGTCCTGTAGCGTGACAGCTGGCGCGACCCTTCAGCTTCCCAGTGTGCCTCTCACGTGCCAGCATTTCGCGGCTTGCCAATCGCGATCCACCCGCGAGCCCTAGCCGCGAGCCTCTGTTTTTCTTACACACTCTTGAGCTTTTCTTCACATCTTCTCACACACTACCCTTACAATTTTCCCACCTAAATACAGGGTTGCTAAGTGCTAAATTACAAGCAAATTGATCATGGAATAAAGTCAATTAAATAGTTGATTAAATTCAACCTTACAGATGCAATCAGGTGTATTGCAGGATCCGAAAAACTAGACAAGACACGGTTTCGAGAAGCCTTGTTGGAGTAAGAACTTGGAAGGCTTAGATACATTGGGTAGACTAGGCTTGGAGGGTCTCTTGCTAACTCATGTATCCCAACTGATTTTCTAGTGGATCGATTATCGCTTAGAGGGCGGCGAAGAGGTTTCCTCTTCGATAATACATCGGCGTGTTATCTTGTATTTGCATTTTCTCTTCCCTTACTCTTGTACTTTACTTTTATTGTTGGTTGATCATGTTTATGCACTAGAGTAGTTTCGGTTGTTTGTGCTTCATTTTCTCTTGTTTCCGCACTTAGATAAGTTAGAGTAAAAGCAATCTAGCCGTAATCTTTGTTTTAAGGGTCTAAACAGCTCTTGTGTTTTCAACACATTTTTGAGCTTTCAAAATTGTTAAAATTTGAGAACACAATCAACTTTCTAGTACTTCCTTACCACATGAAAGAAATATACAATACTGAAATTGTACCTTTATTGGTCCAAGTAAGCCATTCAAACTTCCAAGAAGAAACCTTGTAGTAACAGCCATCCAAAAATTTACACTAAGGCCAAAGAGAGTATTGAAAATTACCCTAAGGAAAAAAAAAATACAAACAAACAGACATTTTAGACATTTTGGAGAAAACATTCAAATTTTATTAGCAAATATATTAATTGGGTGTGTACTAACACTGCGACAGTCCCAATAATTATAACAGGTTTTCGACCATAGCAATCAGCCACCATTCCCCAGGGAACAGATGTCAAAGCTCTTCCAAACATAAATGAAGACCCTTCAAGATATTGAGCAGTTTGTTAGGACTACTTCTAGAGGCACCAGAATATCAAGATTTTAATGTACCACAAATGAGGATTAAGTAATGAAACTATTCTCACCCACATAACCAGCATAGTAGCCAATATCTTCCTCTGTTTTTGCAATTTTAAAATCCCTAATCTGCAAGTAGAAATTACAAATAAAAATTCTCAAGAAGTTCTATCATATACAAATGAGTGTAACAATTGAAGTTCAAAAGGTAGTCAAGTTTTGATGATCAAAGGTCCGATTTCTTGATTTCCAAAGAGAGGAAGAATAAGCACACAAGATTGAAACAAAATTATTTTCTCTTCATCTCAAATTCTGATTAATTTGTGACAGACTCTGAAATACACAATCATATAGATTCAACTCGATAAATTTCTAGAGAAGAAAAATGAAAACAAAGACCTAACAAGAAATAGATGACAAGAAATATTAGATAAAATATAGTTTGAACTTGTCTTTGTAAGGTAATTAGCTCATGGAAGAAAAGTGATAATAGTGCATAAAAGGCCAAATTTTTCGTTGGAGAGGAATGAAACTTGCATATTATAGCTTCACTTTGCATGAAAGGGTCTTAATGTTAAATAAGGAAATTCAATTGATAGGTATGAGAAATCTACTTCATAGATGAAGAAATCTTCTTAAATTCTTTGCAAATCTTTTCAATTACCAATGCCCTCAAGAGTTGCAAGGTTTTCAATAGTTAGGATATGTCCTTAGGATGTTCCTTATTATCTCTTACATATAGAATTCCCTACAATTAATCATTGAGGATAATGAGATAACATCATCTCTTTAAAGCTGACAGGCCATGATTTATTCAGGACATTCTAGAAGAGATCTCCGTTGCACATCGATGTTCAGAATCATTAGGAAAGAATTAAACATGCAACTCCAATATGTAACAAACATACATATTCTCCAAATTTTCATTCAAAGCCATTTGTAGGCGACAATAAACTGTAAGATGTATAGACTCACCATGAAATAAAGGAATGGAAAAAGAGACGATATTGGCAACGCTGAAAAGAACACAAACGATATATTAGCATGAATATATTGCAAATAAATCGTGCCAAGCAATGAATTATGATAGTTCATATGAGTGATGCAAAACATATAATCAAATTAAAAACTACTAAAAAAATGCATCCCTTATCCAGTTACATGGATAATTTCTTTTCTTTTCTGTTTCTTTACCTTAATTTCTGACATTTTTATTTAATATGTAAAAGCCTAGTCCCAACCTGATTGATAGTCGGAGCACACACATAAAGGGAAGTTTAAGAATAATAATTAAGTGATTAAATTCATTATTTCTTATCAATTTAACCTTTTGAGATAAGTGATACTTTATCATTGATAGACTTGCATCACTATTAAGAATGTATGAGATATCAGTCCAAGTTCAATGTCCATTTACAAGTTGTACTAATGTACAATAGTACTTATATTGCACGTTCTAACTTGTATAATATCCTAGGGTTAGTGTATGATTAGCCTAGGCTCTCACTCAATATATACCCCCAATGGGGGTCTTGAAACAGACAATTTTATATGTCAAAGTTGTAGCCACTTAGGGATTTTTGCTATGGAGCTAGGCCACCAAGTCAAACCACACTAATTCAATGTACCTATACAACTTACACCTAAGAATATAGTAGCGATGCAAAGGAGTAAGGGGAGGGAGGTGGCAACAGCAGCATAAAAGTAGTGAAGCATTGGGGAGAGGGAGTTCATGGTAGATTGGTAGTAATGGAAATGCAGAGGAGTGAAAGGGGCCAAGAATGTGTATGAAACACAAGCTGAATCTTTTATTGCACCAAACATGTTTTTGTTGACAAAAATGATTGCACCAAACACAATCTCATAGTAGAACAAAAATGGTTTTATGTATATGTTTCTGCTGACCATGAATTTTTTATTGCCCCAAACATCAAAGATAGGAAAATTATATTTCAAAAAATATTTTTTGCAGAAATAAGTAGAAAACAGTGGCATTGACCATGAATTTCTTAGCTTATAAGAATTTTTAGCTTATTTTTGCTATTATTTATGAGTCTTATTGCATTTTTGGTACTATTGGTTGAATTTGCCAGAGGTGTGAAAGGAATAGCCTTAAATCTTGAGAATGAGAATGTAGGGATTGTTGTCTTTGGTAGTGATATTGCTATTAAAGAAGGAGATCTTGTCAAGCGCACTGGATCTATTGTGGATGTTCCTGCGGGAAAGGCTATGGTGCTAAGGCATGTGGTTGATGCGTTGGGAGTACCTATTGATGGAAGAGGGACCCTAAGCGATCAGGAGCAAAGACGTGTCAAAGTGAAAGCCCCTGGGATTATTGAACGTAAATCTGTACTACTTCAGTTTTGTGTCATAATCATTAGTCATACTAAAGTAACTTTGGTGGAGCTCAATTGGTTTCCAAATCTATACCAAGGGATCCTTTTATTGCCAGCTTAAGTAGGGACCTATGTGTCCCCAACAATCCCCTCACACAACTTTACTTTTTATGAGATATATATTTATATCAACATATAAAGTTTAGCCCGCCTAAAATTACACATGGCCCCTAAGATTTTTTTAAAAAAGATTAAGAAGGCCCCTAAGAATTCCATAATTTCCATTTACCCAAAGAGACAATACAAAAATAAATGATGGACAACTAGTCTATGAGGTGCGGATGAAGGTGATGTTAGGGACACAATGTGAAGGGTGTAAGATTGTATTTAGGAACTCAGGAAGCATAAATTGATCAGAAAATATTTTGCGTGGACGTTTGTTGTGCACAAATTTTCGAATGCACCAAAGTACCAAACATCATAAAATACAAAATATTATTTATTTAAAAATATTTTACCCTGAAACAAACAAAAAAAAAAGGCTGTTGCATAGGCAGAGAAATTTTAGCAAAATTTAGTAAAATTTAGGAATTTCTTTTAGTAAATTTGTAAGAAGGGCCCCCAAGAATTCAATTGACCCAAACAGGGTATCCTAAAAATAAATAAAATGAACCATTTTAATCCCGTGACTCGTAGCCCTCCTTCCAAAAAATAGAAAATATGAACAGCTTATATATATTGTTTTCCACGTTTTTGCTTTTTTAACTTTTATGCAGCTAAGAATATTTTCTTCATTAGTAGAAATTTATGGAAAATTTTGACTAAATCATATGTCCCTAATTTATATACTAAATTTTGCAGCAATTTTCTTTTTAACAAGTTTTGACAATATTCATGTCTGAAAGTGTTCTCATTGTAGTAGAAAAATTAGGGACATATGATTTACAAAACGTCAAATTCCATTTTAAAAATAGTTTGTGTATATTGTTTTTATTTTTCATTAACATTTATATATTACAAAAGACTGAAGCGTAAAGTTTAATGTTACTTTGTTCACATTGAGCTACATCAACATCCACGTCATTATCCTTTTTCTTTCCAATTTTCCTATAATTGTTTTTTAACATTTACTTTTTTTTTAATAATTGCACTTTCTCCAATCTTTTTCATGCCTTTATCTTTTCACCTCCCCACTACCCTCAACTTTAATGTCACTATTCATCTTCCCATTCATCTTCCTTTATTTTATCTATTCATATTCACATCATCTTCTATAAATTTGTTATTCTCTCTTCCATTCTTTACATAGTTTTCCATCACAGAAAGGTGTCTCTTCATCTTTCTCTGCTTTACCTTTTCATCTCCCTACTACCCTGAACCTTAATGTCACTATTCATCTTTCCATTTATCTTCCTTTATTTTGTCTCTTCATATTCATACCATCTTCTATAAATTTGTTATTCTCTCTTCCATTCTTTGCATAGTTTTCCATTACATAAAAGTTGCTTCTCTCACTCTCTCTCTCTCTCTCTCTCACACTAATTTTTGGAGTATTTTTTTTTCCTGCATCTCTGCTTAAGTTGATAAATTTTTGTGTTTGTTATAACTCTAAGTTGGGTTAGTACGATATAGTTTTTGTTTTAAGTTTTTTTGTTCTTTTTAATTGTTAAATATTATATACTATTGCGTTATAAAAAAAAATTAAAAAAGATAATTTATAAGAATATAATATATATTATTCTATTACATAACATGATTTGAGTAATTTAGTATTTACTATTATTGTTATTATTATTATTATTATATTTTTACTTTTTTAATCTTTTCATCTTATTTTATACAATATTTAGACTTAGACACATCCTCCATATAATTAAATTATTTATATTTTCTTTTTTAATTAAACATATAATATTTTATTTAAATTTAAATAAATTAAATTGTACTCACCTTTTTTAACATTTACACTTTCTTCAACATTTTTCTTTCCCTTAACATTTTTATCTCCCCACTATCCTCTCTCTTAATATCACTCTTCATCTTTCCCTTTATTTTGTTTCTTCTTATTGTTATCCTTTTAGTATAAATTTGGCATTCTCTTTTTCATTATATGCATAATTTTTCTTCACAACAAAAAAACTTTTTTCTCTCTCTTTCTCTCTCAATTTTTGGTGATATATATATATATATATATATATATTGCATCTTTTCTTTAGGTTGAGAAATTTTTGTGTTTTTTAGAACTCTACTTTAGGTTGATGCGATTTAACTACGTTTTAAGGGTTTTTTTTTTTTTTTCTCTCACTTTGGTAGTTAAATTTTATCATATTTCATTGTAAAGAATTAAAGATAGTATATAAGAATATAATATTATAACATTACATAATATGATTTAACTAATTTGGTATTTATTTAGAGATATATCTTTTATTTTTACTTTTTTTCTTCTCATATTATTTTATTCAACATTATTATTGTTCAATTAATATATTAGATTGTATATTTTTTAAAAGTTAATATATTAACTTGAAAGAAAATGAAAAGCCAACTATTAACCAATAATAACTAAAACGATAATATTATCGCGCGCAATGCGCAGGTCTAAGACTAGTTTAATTAAAAAAACAAACAAACAAACAAACAAACAAACAAACAAAAAAAACTCTCTTCCATAAGAGTGGCTTTTAAAGGTGGCTTTGTGGAAGATAGCTGGGCAATTGCTTTCTCTCTGCTCTCTCTTTCTCATCCACTACACGTTTCTCTCTCCTCCACTGCTCTTCCACCTCCATTTACATAAGGTTCCAGCTCCACAGCCACATAGAATCTGATGAATCAAAAACTCAAACTAATTAAACATAAGGCTAAAGTAAATAAGTTAATCACAGGTTGTTGGTTTCCCAGCTTTACTAGGTGCTAGTTAGGCATTATTACTGTGAAATTAACGAATGTGTTTATGGTTGGCGAGATTGAGAGTCAATCAAACCTTTGATTTTGTATTTTTGCACTTGCTAGGTTATCTTTCAAATCTGAATGATGTGTTATGTAATAAACTTTGTCCCAAAACTCTTTAGTTTTTAATGCATGTCCTTTCTACCAAAAAGAAAAGAAAAGAAAGAAAAAAAAAACTTGGTCATATTTTCTGTCAAAGGCACAGCTTTTAAGTTAGTATGTAAGAAAATGACAAATAGTTTTGTCAAATAATTGAAATTGCGTCTTTCATTGCAATAAAACTTATCCAACTGAAAATATCTAAGACAACTCTAGATCTATGGTTCTACCCCCAGTGGCCATTAGGTTCACACAACTGGTATCAGTATGGCTCTCACACTCAGAAATGTCAATCACAATCTAATTTTTGCCAATTTGTGCAATAATGCATTTGCAGGCTGTTGAGGTTAGTTTCAATTTTTAAGTTATTTACTTCAGCCTTATGTTTAATTAGTTCAAGTTTTTGATTCATCAGATTCTATGTGACTGTGGAGGTGAAACCTTCTGAAAATGGAGGTGGAAGAGCAATGGAGGAGAGAGAAATGTGTAATGGATGAGAAAGAGAGAGCAGAGAGAAAAATATACCTATTTTTGGGATTAGAGATAGGTATGGAATGTTATAAATAAGGATAATAAATTAAATCCTTATTAAAATATCAGCATTAATAAGGGCATTTTTTTTTTTATCGTTGGATCTACTAAAATCTAATAGTTTATAAAAGTTGTAACTCTTTAAAGTTACACCTGTTAGGTGATCTTTTAAATCTGAATGATGTGTTATGTAATAAACTTTGTCCCAAAACTCTTTAGTTTTTAATGCATGTCCTTTCTACCAAAAAGAAAAGAGAAAAAAAAAAAAAAAAAAAAAAAAAACTTGGTCATATTTTCTGTCAAAGGCACAACTTTTAAGTTAGTAAGTAAGAAAATGACAAATAGTTTTGTCAAATAATTGAAATTGTGTCTTTCATTGCAATAAAACTTATCCAACTGAAAATCAATAAGACAACTCTAGATCTACGATTCTACCCCCAGTGGCCATTAGGTTCACACAGCTGGTATCAGTATGGCTCTCACACTTAGAGATGTCAATCACAATCTAATTTTTGCCAATTTGTGCAATAATGCATTTGTAGGTTGTTGAGGTTAGTTTCAATTTTTAAGTTATTTACTTCAGCCTTATGTTTAATTAGTTCGAGTTTTTGATTCAGCAGATTCTATGTGACTGTGGAGGTGAAACCTTATGAAAATGGAGGTGGAAGAGCAATGGAGGAGAGAGAAATGTGTAGTGGATGAGAAAGAGAGAGCAAAGAGAAAAATATACCTATTTTTGGGATTAGAGATAGGTATGGAATGTTATAAATAAGTATAATAAACTAAATTCTTATCAAAATATCAACATTAATGAGTGCATTTTTTTTTATCGTTGGATCTACTAAAATCTAATAGTTTAGAAAAGTTGTAACTCTTTAAAGTTACACCTGTTAGGTGATCTTTTAAATCTGAATGATGTGTTATGTAATAAACTTTGTCCCAAAACTCTTTAGTTTTTAATGCATGTCCTTTCTACCAAAAAGGAAAAAAAAAAATTGGTCATATTTTCTGTCACAGGCATAGCTTTTAAGTTAATATGTAAGAAAATGACAAATAGTTTTGTCAAATAATTGAAATTGTGTCTTTCATTGCAATAATACTTATCCAAGTGTCTTATAAAAAAAAAAGACTTATCCAAGTGAAAATCAATAACACAAATCTAGATCTACGGTTCTACCCCCAATGGCCTTTAGGTTCACACAGCTGGTATGGCTCTCACACTTAGAGATGTCAATCACAATCTAATTTTTGCTAGTTTGTGCAATAATGCATTTGCTGCCTTCAATATGTAGCTGTGGAGGTTAGTTTCAATTTTTAAGTTATTTAATTTAGCCTTATGTTTAATTAGTTTGAGATTTTGATTCATCAGGTTCTATGTGATTGTGGAGGTGAAACCTTATGAAAATGGTGGTGGAAGAGCAATGGAGGAGAGAGAAACATGTAGTGGATGAGAAGGAGAGAGCAGAGAGAAAAATATACCTATTTTTGAGAGATAGGTATGGAGTGTTATGAATAAGGATAATAAATTAAATCCTTATCAAAATATCAGCATTAATGAGTACATTTTTTTGACCATTGGATCTACTAAAATCCAATGGTTTAGAAAAGTTGTAATTCTTTAAAGTTATACCAGGCATAACTTGAACCCATCTCTTAATTTTAAAGATGACATTGATTATAGTGATTTTCTAACTATTAGATTTCTAAGAAATCTACGGTTTAAAAATTTTGTAATTTTTGTAGAGTTACACCAGGTGTAATTTGAACCCATCTCTTTTCTCAAATTAATTAGGTTAGCTAATATAAAAAGAAATTAATTTTAAAAATTACATTGATTATAGTGATTTTCTAACCATTAGATTTCTTAAAAATATACGGTTTAAAAAATGTATAATTTTTGTAGAGTTACACTAAGTGTAACTTGAACTCATCTGTATATATTACCGTGATGAAATTGTTTAGAAGAAAGTATACTTTGGGGTGAGTTGGCTTTTATTTTTTATGAACACAATCCTTGGTTCCCGACAATATGAGATTTAACTAAATTTTATATTATCAATCTGCCTAGTTATTGTTAGAAATTTGTGGAGAATATTAATCAACAATGCCATAGACGTCACACTAGTGGTGCTTAGCTGTAGTTCTGACCATTGCATTGTTGCAGGATTTTCTGTAATTTAAGCCTAGCATTGGAGCTAGAGCATTCTCATCAAGTGTGTCAAATGCCAAATATTTGGCATTTGACACACCAAACTCTAAAAAACCACCTCCATCAAGTGTTTTAAATGCTATAATTTTTTTGCATTGATGAACAGTGCGATCTCATATTTAAAACTGCACTGTTCACCAATTGTAAAACTTATATTATTTTTTTATTCGGTGGGACATATTCTTTGTCTTTCTCATTTCCGTTTCTTCCTTGTCTCATCATTTCTCTACTCTCTCTCTCTCTCCCTCTACTCAACGTCTCTACCTCCCTCTCCGATGAAACCCAGGTCGGAGCATCAAGCCAAGCCAATTTCTTTCTTTTTTTTTTTTCTTTTTTTTTTTTAATTTACTCAACGCTCTCTCTACTCCATCTTTCTCTTTCCTCTCTCACTTCTTTCTTCTCTCTTCTCTCTCTATGCTTCACCGATGAATGGGCTCCGTCGATGATTGTGCTCCAACGATTGTGGGATGCTGATGGCAATGGTCCGGTGATTGTGGTCATGGATCAAGGGTCCAATGACTATGGTCCAGTGGTGGCGAAGGAGGTTATTTATTTATTTATTTATTTTATTATTATTATTTTTTTTTTTTTTGGTTCTACTTGGTTCTTCTTGGGTTTGATTGGGCTCCAATCATGTGAGGCCGACACAAAATGAAATGCTACCAAATCTTTGATTTGATTTTGGATCTTGATTTGGTTTTGGGATTTTGGGTCTTGATTTGATTTACAGGTGCAAAGGAGGACGTCAAGCCGTGCCATGGAAGAAGATGATGACGAGGAGGGAAGTGGTGTCCGTGTCCTGTGGGTTTTGGTTTAGCGTGATGGGTCTACTGGTGGTGGCGATAGTGGAGGGTTTTTTTTTTTTTTTTTTTTTTTTGCTATGGTTGGTGGTGGTTGTGGGTGGATGTGGAGGTTTCTTTCTGCTGTGATTTTTTTTTTCTTTTTTTGTTAGTGGTGGTTGTGGTATGGGTGGTGGGTGGTTTGGTGGTGTGGTGCAGGCAGCACTGTGAGAAAGAGAGAGACAAAGGAGAGAGAGACAGGTGAGAGAGAGGAAAAATAAAAAAATTATTGAAAAATAATAAAGAAATAATATTTAAATGAAATGGTAAAAAAAAATAGAAATTTTGATAAAGGTTGTATTGTAAAGTATGTGTTATATGTTATAAAATTGGATTTTGAGATGGTAAATGTTAAATTTTTTAGAAGTGTTGATGGAAATGCTCTTAGTGATGTAGCCCTAGGTAATTGTGAATGATAAAGCTTTGATTTTTTTGCAATTGATGATGTCGTTCAATATATAAATTTGGTAAATCCTCAGTGTCCTAGCTTTCAAGTGGATTTAGCCATGTGACATTCAAAAGCTATAATGGGCATGTGGAGAAAGATTCCTAGCAAAAGTATTTGTTACTTTTGATAAATCAAGAGAGCAATAATACAAGGGTTTCTTATAAAAAAAAATAATAATAATAATAATACAAGGGTTTTGTTTGAATATGTAGACTGTTTCTCAAAGAAAAAAGAATATGCAGACTTGGTCATTAGACAATACTTGATCAATGGCTTCTTTAACAATTGAAAGTCCAGCACAACTGCCTCCATGTCCAAGAAAGTTGAGAATACACTCTTGCGTAAGGTTAGGGAGGAATTGATTAGGAGAGAGAAAGAAAGTTAAAAAGAAAATGATAAACTACATATTTGGTCTCTACTCTTTACGCTAAATGTCAATTTGGTCCTTGACATTTTAAATATGTCAAATTTGTCCCTAACCTTTTGGTATTGTGTTAAAGTAATCTCTGCCGTTAAATGATGGATGAAAAATGCTGACGTAGCTAATGGTCAAAATAAAATATTATTTTCATGCCACATAGGCTGTCACATGGATTCCAAGCTGACTAATTAAAACTTGTCATCTCAATTAAAAATCCACCTCAGCCAATATTAACAAAACCCAAATTTTATAAGCATCGTTATCTTTCTTCTCCAAATCTCCTCCTTCTCCTCCTCCTCCTCTCTCTCTCTCTCTCTCCATGAAATAACCTACACCCTCCACCATCCATACCACTGGCAACCTCATGTTCCAAGACTTTGACAATAGGATCTTGCAAGAATCCAAGGAATGACATGGACACGGTCGGATCATGGAGAAGGAGTTACTGAGTTATCATATAGGAAGAAGAGGAAGCAATGTTCGATGGACATGGTGGCTGACGAGATCGAGTTGGGTAGAATCATAAGGGAGTGGTCAGACGGTGCGAAAAGCTTGGATTGGCAAGCCTTTAGGTCGCTGGGTATGTGTAGCTCAGCAAGGGTCTTTGGGTTGTTTGGCTTGCGAGAAAATGAAGGTTTTTACAGAAAATATATATTTTTTTAAGTTTTTATTTTGATGGTCTGGACATATCTATCATTGGTGTTATTATTTGGTTTTAATGAAGATCTGGCATTACGATCTTGAATGGAAAGGTGTTATGATTCTTGACCGGAGAATAAAAGCTTTATTTGGGAAGAAGAGTGTAGGGGATAAATGATAATGCCATTATGGAGAGTGATTAAAAAAAAAAAGGGTTTCGTTAATCTAATAAAAATCCACCTTACCTTCGCCTAACTTTTTATATTGCATGAAAATAATATTTTATTTTGGCTGTTAACTATGTTAACATTTTTCATCCATTACTTAACAGTAGAGACCATTTTGACACAATGGCAAAAGGTTAGGGACTAAACTAAAACATTGGAAAGTTTAGGGATCAAATTGACATTTAGTCTAAAAGATAGGGACCATTAGAGATTTTTTAGGTTAGCTAATATGGAAAGCAATTAATTTTAAAAATGACATTGATTATAGTGATTTTTTTAACCATTAGATTTCTTAGAAATCTACAGTTTAAAAAACGTATAACTTTTGTAGAGTTACATCAGGTGTAACTTGAACTCATCTTATACAAAAAAGATTAAAATACTGAACACAGAAAAATCTATACGTCCCCAGCGTCCAATTTACCGAAATATAAATCTAAACTTTTCTTCATTTTCATCATTAAAAATCTTAAATATTTAAATAGTTTCACTACTAGTCAAAATACCCACAAAAAATACTTTAATTCCAAATAAAGCTTAGATTTGACAAGAAACAGATTTTTAGGCTCTTACCTCGAGTGTACAATAAAATCTTCTCTACTTGAGTATTTTGGGTAGTCTCCTCTCTCAAAATATCTATCATTATACGCTGACTTAATTAACTTATAGGAATAATTATAGATTACCCACCTGTGGTTTAGCCTGAATTTAACTTACCCACCCGTGGTTTCATTTTTAACACTTTACCAACCTGTGCTTCCGTACGTTACTACTCCGTAACCCACCTCCTTTTCAGACATTATTCTAACACATTTTTTTATTAAAAAAACAAATCTGAAACAGATCAAACACTCCTCTCTCTCCCAAATGTTGTGTGGAGTTTGATTTGATTGATTCTTCCCTCAATGAATATGCTTTTTCTTTTTCAATTGATGTCTTGCATTTTTAAACACACAAACCTAGTAGATCCACCATAAAATACCCAACATCGGCAACAACGTGATCTAAACCCAGCCAAAAACTCAAACCCAAACACATAAACCACCGTGAAAAATGGGATTTGAGGGAGCAATTCTAGATAGTTCCTACATTAACACACACCACCAATTTTCAAATACAACATCAACAAGAATTAAAAAAAAAAAAAAAAAAAAAAAAAAAAAAAAAAAAGACCACATAGAGCGCTTTAAGTTTATATGGAGGCAGATCTGAGTAGGTCTGATTGTGAAGCAGAGTACACGTGGGGTCTGATTGTGCAGGGCCTCCACACCACTGTTTGGAGCTCCACATGTCACTTATGTCCCTCCTAGGTGGTAGATCGAAGAGTGAGTTTGAGAGTCAGGTTTGGAACACGCGTAGAGAAGTGGAGAGATGGTGGTGGCTAGGGTTTGCTACGAAAGAGCTTGGAAGCTTCAATTCTTTTAGATTCCAAAAGGTCGAAGAGAGAGGGAGGTTCAAGCTTGGGAACCACCATCTGAGGTGGTGTTGGAGCGGAGGAGATGAGCTATGAGTGGTCGGCCATGGTTGGGTTTAGGGTTTAGAGAGAGATTGTTGAAGAAGAATAGGTGTGAATGGTCGGCCATTGATTTTTTCTTTTTTCTTTTAACAAATTAGTAACCATTGTGGTGAAAGAGAGACAACAAGGCAAATATATATTTGTGGAGGTTGATTTGAGTTTGATTTTTCTGGGTCTATGTTCTTCATGTTCAAGATTTGTGTGAATTGAGAGAGAGAACAATACTACTTTTTTATCTTGTTTCTCTTGTGTTTTAATTTGTATTTTGATAGATCTGTGGTTTGTAATTGCTTGATTTAATTTGTATTAGTTTTCTAGGTGTATGTTCTTCATGTTTGTGTATGTTCTTTATGTTTGTGAATTGTGAGAAACTAATACCATATTTTAATCTTGTTTTTCTTTTGTTTTTGTTTTTGTTTTTTTTTTTTTTTTCTTGTTTTGGGAGGAGAGAGGCATAAAATGGGTGTAAAAAGACTTGTTTATCCTTTTTTTTTTAACAGAGGTAGGTAACAGAGACTGAACAGAAGTAACCTCAAGTGAGTAAAGTGTCAAAAATGAAATCACAGGTGGATAAGTTAAATTCGGGCTAAACCACAGGTGGGTAATCTGTAATATATAGCTATGGTTTCAACCTTATTTTCTAAAAATCTCCTTAGTAATATTAACTAGACGCAAACCCGTGCTATGCACGGAAACCTACCTATTTGTGAGATAGACTAAAATAATTTTATTAAAAATTTAAGAAACTATACTCATGCATGATTTACTCTTATATGACTTCAATTTGTGTTACAATTTGATGAAGAAGCTATTGCTTGAACATGCAATGAATTATAAAAAATTTGTCAGAAAATTTCAAATACTGCAAAAAATAACTCAAAAATCCAGATATTAAAACTTCTAAAATACCAAAAAATATTATAGAATCAAATGATTCACTACTTAGAAATTATTGAAACAAAACAAAATATATATGATTAAACAATAGAGAAATATAAGAGAAAGATGGATTATATTCTAAATAATAATTTCAATTGTGGGGCCAGAAAATCGGGTGGCCTCGGCCCACTTCAACCCAGGCCCAAATGGCCCACGCCGAGGACGCATGATGGGTCCGAGGATGACCCAATCCTCGGTCGTCCGAGACCTCGGTACGAAGAAGGGGCAAGCCCTGGGCAAACTATCACCTCGGCATTGAATACGCTCACCTAACCCTTCTGGCCGCATTAATGAGGATGTAACCCCTTGGCAGGGCAACATCGATCAGGGTGAACCACTTGAGCGTGGATATGACCTTTGATGGGATAGACGGTCAGGTGGAAGGCCAATAGATGACCAACAAGAGGAGGAAGAGGGGGATATATAAGAAGGGTGAGCAAAATGTAAAGGGAGAGAAAAGGGAAGGAAAAACCTCCTCGGCCAGGAGCCGAGGAGCATCTCCCAGTTGTAAATTGTTCTAAGTATTTTTCAGTAAAAGAGAAAAGAGTTCATGCTTCGTAAACGCCGGCCAGTGCCTAAACCTTCGATCCACTCTCTACAAATTCATTGTTCTGGGTTCGTTGGGCCTTTAACCCATATCCTTTGGGCTTGGGAAACAAAAACAGACCCCACAATTGGCGCCGTCTGTGGAGAGGATTAATGCGCCGGCCGGCGCAACAGGCGACTGTTCTAAATAACCATTCTACGGAAGATCGGTGGTGAAAAAAAAAAAAAAAAAAAAAAAAAAAAAAAAAGGAACTACTAAACAAACATTGCAGAAAGATAAAGGTTCGAGACAGAAGATTCAACAGCAAAGAAAGAGAGCTCTATATTATTTCATAAAAAGAAAAGTTACAATATACAATCAGAGGCTCAGGCAGGCGTATTTTAAAACTATTCCTACCAGCTAGTTCTACAATCAGAGGCCCAGGTGGACCCGTCCTAAAACTAGCTAGAGGGAAGCGTCAACCCGTGCTTTTATTGGCATCAAGAGAATGGAAGAACTTGACAATAAAAGCAGGGAAGGGGGGGCTGGCTTGTTTCAAGGCCACCAACAACTCCTTTCTCGGTGCGGCGGAGCTTGAACAAAGCGAGGAGCAGATGTAGGGGCACCGAGACGCCTTCCCCCGTGATGTTCCCTTGATTCTCTCCACTCCTCATAAGCGTTGGCCGTTGGAGGCGGCAACACTCGGGCACCAGTCATGACATAGGTTCGCGCGTCCCCTCCGTCGGGGGTGCGCTCCACGGAGAGACGTTAGGTACTTCAGCGACGTCCCTCCTGGCCACCGCGTACGGCACTGTCAGTGTTACGCCCAGATTCTGCCGCGCCGGAAGCCCAGTGGGGGCTACGGCCACAGCGGCTCTTGGCACGGATGTCCTCGCACCCGTCCAAAGCCGCCCCATATCTACCAACTCCGATCACAATTCCGGCGAGGTTATTAAAGGGGCTTGGGGAGCTGAAATGGTGTGTTTTTCTGTTTGCGTTGGGAAATTCATGGAGTATGGAGAAACCATCCCCCCGGAAAGCCTTATATAGAGGATGAAGGTTGGTGAGAATTAATCCACGCAGAATTCGAAAAGAGAGTTACCAGCACGGCTAATAATGAGGCCACCAAATTCTAAGGGGACCGTAGACCGTTGGATTTGTGCTAATTCACAAGGACATTAATGAAGGCGCGTCTCGCGCACCGAAACGTCAAGCGCGGAACACGAACGGCCAAGGGACGCTTTGTAAGTGAAGAAGATAGGGGCTCGAGCTGGAGGCGAGATCAACGCAACGTGTAAGATCATAATCCGACCCAAGCAGAAATCATCTCCAACAGAGCGGTCCGAGAACAAACCCCTCCTTACAAAGAAATGAAAGCGTTAGACAGAACCAAGGCACTGCATGGTCTTCGGACTCAGGCCTATGGGGAAACTACTCACTCCTCTATACTTGGGTACTAGACAGAACCAAGGTATTGCATGGTCCTCGGACTCAAACCTATGGGGAAACTAGATACTTACAGAGAAATGAAAGCGTTAGACAGAACCAAGGCACTGCATGGTCCTCGGACTCAGGCCTATGGGGAAACTACTCGCTCCTCTATACCTGGGTACTAGACAGAACCAAGGTATTGCATGGTCCTCGGACTCAAACCTATGGGGAAACTAGATACTTACAGAGAAATGAAAGCGTTAGACAGAACCAAGGCACTGCATGGTCCTCGGACTCAGGCCTATGGGGAAACTACTCGCTCCTCTATACCTGGGTACTAGACAGAACCAAGGGATTGCATGGTCCTCGGACTCAAACCTATGGGGAAACTAGATACTTACAGAGAAATGAAAGCGTTAGACAGAACCAAGGCACTGCATGGTCCTCGAACTCAGGCCTATGGGGAAACTACTCGCTCCTCTATACCTAGGTACTAGACAGAATCAAGATATTGCATGGTCCTCGGACTCAAACCTATGGGGAAACTAGATACTTATAGAGAAATGAAAGCGTTAAACAGAACCAAGGCACTGCATAGTCCTCGGACTCAGGCCTATGGGGAAACTACTCGCTCCTCTATACCTGGGTACTAGACAAAACTAAGGTATTGCATGGTCCTCGGACTCAAACCTATGGGGAAACTGGATAGTTACAGAGAAATGAAAGCGTTAGACAGAACCAAGGCACTGCATGGTCCTCGGACTCAGGCCTATGGAGAAACTACTCGCTCCTCTATACCTGGGTACTAGACAGAACCAAGGTATTGCATGGTCCTCGGACTCAAACCTATGGGGAAACTAGATACTTACAGAGAAATGAAAGCGTTAGACAGAACCAAGGCACTGCATGGTCCTCGGACTCAGGCCTATGGGGAAACTACTCGCTCCTCTATACCTGGGTACTAGACAGAACCAAGGGATTGCATGGTCCTCGGACTCAAACCTATGGGGAAACTAGATACTTACAGAGAAATGAAAGCGTTAGACAGAACCAAGGCACTGCATGGTCCTCGAACTCAGGCCTATGGGGAAACTACTCGCTCCTCTATACCTAGGTACTGGACAGAATCAAGATATTGCATGGTCCTCGGACTCAAACCTATGGGGAAACTAGATACTTATAGAGAAATGAAAGCGTTAAACAGAACCAAAGCACTGCATAGTCCTCGGACTCAGGCCTATGGGGAAACTACTCGCTCCTCTATACCTGGGTACTAGACAGAACTAAGGTATTGCATGGTCCTCGGACTCAAACCTATGGGGAAACTAGATAGTTACAGAGAAATGAAAGCGTTAGACAGAACCAAGGCACTGCATGGTCCTCGGACTCAGGCCTATGGAGAAACTACTCGCTCCTCTATACCTGGGTACTAGACAGAACCAAGGTATTGCATGGTCCTCGGACTCAAACCTATGGGGAAACTAGATACTTACAGAGAAATGAAAGCGTTAGACAGAACCAAGGCACTGCATGGTCCTTGAACTTAGGACTATGGGGAAACTAACCGCTCAGCTATACCGGGGTGCTAAACAGAACGGGGACATCGCATGGCCCTCAGACTCAGGCCTACAGGGAGACTAATTACAAAATATCCCAAGGCAGGAAAGGATCAAGCGCCATCTAGCCCTTAAGACGCAAAATATCCCAAGGCAGGAAAGGATCAAGCGCCATCTAGCCCTTAAGACGCAAGAGAGCTGCCCATGCATACGTCCTCTCTCCTTATCATCGTTGCTTGCACGATTGGCCGACACACAATTCAAGCTAAAATCGTACAGATCTAAAAGGAAAAGCAGGCAGCGTGCATACAAGTAAGCGATTCAAATAAAGGGAAATTAAATTCGCATTACAACGATGAGTTTGTAAAAATTGCATGGAAAGAGCCACAGTACACAGGAGACCCAATGGCCCAAATGGCCCACGCCGAGGACGCATGATGGGTCCGAGGATGACCCAATCCTCGGTCGTCCAAGACCTCGGTACGAAGAAGGGGCAAGCCCTGGGCGAACTGTCAACTCGGCATTGAATACGCTCACCTAACCCTTCTGGCCGCATTAATGAGGATGTAACCCCTTGGCAGGGCAACATCGATTAGGGTGAACCACTTGAGCGCGGATATGACCTTTGATGGGATAGACGGTCAGGTGGAAGGCCAATAGATGACCAACAAGAGGAGGAAGATAGGGATATATAAGAGGGGTGAGCAAAATGTAAAGGGAGAGAAAAGGGAAGGAAAAACCTCCTCGGCCAGGAGCTGAGGAGCATCTTCCAGTTGTAAATTGTTCTAAGTATTTTTCAGTAAAAGAGAAAAGAGTTCATGCTTCGTGAACGCCGGCTAGCGCCTAAACTTTCGATCCACTCTCTACAAATTCATTGTTCTGGGTTCGTTGGGCCTTTAACCCATATCCTTTGGGCTTGGGCAACAAAAAAAGACCCCACATCAATTATTGCAAATTTTTTAATCTTGTAAAAAACGCCTAAAGAGAGTTTTTGTTTCATATATAAAAATTACTTTTTAAATAATACATGAAAAACCATAAAATATATATATATATATATATATTAACAAAATAAAGGAGAAGAAAATAACATAAGAATAGCTCATACATCTACTCAGCTTAAAAATATATGTATATATATATATATATATATATTGGGGTTTGCTTTGCTTTTATAGTGTTCATGATTAATCTCGCAAATTTGGAGATAAATTATCAATGTTTGAGTTTAAGTTAGACTTGTTAGACAGATAGAGTTTCACTCCTTGTTAAATTTGAATTGAACAAAACTAATTTTATTTTAAAAAAATGATAATGATGAGTTTGAGTTTAAGTTGGACTTGTTAGACAGATAAAGTTTCACTCCTTATTAAGTTTGGATTAAACAAAAATAGTTTTATTTAAATATCATACTGACGTGGAAAATTGTAAAAGTTTCAGAGTGTTCGGTTATATATATATATATATAGATTACATGCAATGCTCAAAATTTTCCATTTCCTCCAAGTTCATATATGCTATCTTCTTCTTCTTCTTCTTCCTTTTTTTTTTTTTTTTTTAATGTGCAAGGTACACTCATAGTTAACAATTAACACATCTCCAATACAAAGCTACAAAAATTCACATCTGAACACTTTTTTTTTTTATGGGACACATTTGAACACTTTTGTTATAGCATTCAGATACAAATAGTGGACTAAATATTACTAAAAATTAACACATCTCCAATACAAAGCTACAAAAATTCACATCTGAACCCTTTTTTTTTTTTATGGGACACATTTGAACACTTTTGTTATAGCATTTAGATACAAATAGTGGACTAAATATTACTAAAATAATCCTAATGAGTTTAATAACTAACTAACCATGAGCATTTTTTTCTATCCCTAGGAAGTCACAGCAAATTTTGGCACCATTTCCAAAATAGAAATAAAAAAATGCTTCACAGATTAACCACACGAGACAGCTTCTGGATTCGGTTCAATAGGAAGTCCCCTTGCTTGATAGTTGCTTCGTAAAGAGCATTCTTTGCATCTGGATGATTAGTCTCAAGAACTCTTGCAACTTTATCAATCTTGCAATGGAGCTTCCCAGCTGCAATAAAACGCGAGAGCTCCAAATCAATGAACTCCACAGTTCAAAAGAAAATACTTAAACTTGTCCATTTTCTATCATTTTCCTGCAATTTCTTATCTACGAAACAAAAATTAAAACAAAAGTGTCTCACAGTGCAGAATTACCTTCCAACGCTCCCACCAATTCCAACTCACAAATTTAGGCACTAACTCAATCCTAAACCGTTCCAACTCACCCCGACCTTTGCTAACCCCTTCCTTAGCTCACCCCACAAACTCACCCACCTTCACATTGGCATCTTCCTAGCAAACCCAGTTTCCTTCTTCCTTGACTCGCCGAGTTTCGACCATAACCGCTCCAAGCCACGCCAGACCGATCGAGTCAAACTCAGCCATGAAAACCCGTCAGACCTCTTTGGGTTTGCAGAAGCTAGAACACAAAAATTGGGTCTATGGGTGGGAATTTTTGGACCTACGGTTCTTAGGAAGCTTAAGAAGAATGAGAGTTTGAGAGTTGTGTGTGAATGGAGCTGAAGAAAATAAAAGTGGATTTGGTTTGTATGGGACTGTAAGCTCCATTGGTGGGTTTTAATTGAGGAATCCGTGGCCATGGGTTGGATGAGACACACGGCAAATGGACCGCTGTTTCTAGGTTGCAGATTTACCCCATAAAGATTCTCCAAAAAAAAAAAAAACCATAAATAGATTTACTTAAATACCCCTCCTTTTAAATCTTTTTTATTTTTATTTTTTTCAACTATTACACCTATAAATACAGGTTGAATAGAACAATTACTACACCAAGGAAGACATGGATAGCAACACCCATAATTCAATCCATGAACATCGACATGGCCTTGTCTTGCAAGTGGAGAAGGCTCTTCACATGACATCGGGAGTAGGAGAAAATAGCTATTTCCAAAACTCAGCACTTCAAGTAATTCTCTCACTCTCACTTAATTTACCTCTCTCTTTTTATGGAATCAACTATGTAGAGAGCAGTGGCGGAGCCACATGAGGGCCGAAGGGGGGCCTTGGCCCCCCCCAAAATTTTTGAAAAAATAGCGTGTTTCGTCTGTCACTGCTGTTTCTTGTTCGTCAACCATGGTTGCTTCTTCTTGGTCGGCATTTACTATGTCTTCTTGGGCGACCACTACTGCTGTTTCTTTGTTAACTACAGATCGTCTTTTTCGTGATCTACTAGTGCTGTTGCTTCTTTCTTCTTTTTCTTTTATCAAGCTTTAACATTTAAACTTTTGTTCCCAAACCTTGTCTTGGTTCCAGCACCTTTGAATGACATTTCTTACTTTTTTATTTCACTTTGCTTCTTTTGTTTGCTTGTGTCAGCCAGATAAGATGGGTAGGTCATAGGTGTAAGTAATTACAAGGTGTGAAGAGTTTTTTTTTTTTTTGAATAAGTGTGAAGAGTATTTTTAGTACAATTTTTACTTTTTAATTCATCTTCTTATGGTTCTAGAGTGTACACCAGTACGTGTAATATTTTATTCTTTAATTCATATTTATTTGGGTGATGTTTTTAAACTATATCCATTATTATTTTTATTTGTTAGATTAATGGGTCAATGTATTAGCTTTTTATAAATAAATATGATGAAGATAGTATGAGGTAGTAATTAAGGGTTTTATTCACATTAAAAAAAGTAACGAAGGGTTTATATTTTTAAAAACTCTTAATAATTTATTACGATTTTCTAATTGAATATGTATATATATATAGCGGCAATTTCAAAACAGTACACTAATATTAACCGGCACTAAAACATATCATTCATTTAGCTAAACCAAAACAGCTTTCAATATGAAATTCACTCCCTTGTTTGTATGTCACCATTTTAGATTTAATACACACACACAAAAAATAATAATAATAATAATTTATATATGGCCTCTCCAAAGATAAATTTTTGGCTCCGCCACTCAGAAAGAGTTTCCTATGTAGTGTATGTACCATTAAGAAGAATGCTAGTATCATAACAAAATCCATAACTTTTGCCACAATTCACTAAATAAGCAAGTTGTGAGGTTTGTTGTGATACTAGCATTATTTGTACCATTAAATGTTTTTCAACACACACAACAGAAACTTGTTTCCAAAGCTGAAAAAATTGTGCACATTTATGATTTTCTGTTTATGTAGTAGTTAAAAAAATGATTTTCCATCTTGCGTTTCTCTTAGAAAACAGTGATTTCCAAGGTGAGACCAGTGTTGGAGGGCACTGTCAGAGCTTTATATAGCAAGGAAAACTTTCCTCGTTATTTTTCCGTAGCAGACTTGGGTTGCTCTTCAGGACCCAATACACTTATAGTTACCTACGAAATGATTGATGCCATAGTCGGACTGTGCCGAGAAACTGGACACTCTCCTCCTGAGCTCACAGTGTTTCTAAATGACCTTCCAAGTAATGATTTCAACACTAATTTCAAATTACTGCCAGACTTTTATGCTATGTTGAAGAAGGAGAAAGGCAACGATGTAGGGCCATGTTTCATAGCGGGAATGCCAGGGTCCTTCTATGGCAGGCTCTTCCCTAGCAAAAGCCTGGATTTTGTTCATTCTTCTTATAGTGTGCATTGGCTCTCTAAGGTCAGCATCTTCACACTCAAAAATATCATTGCATTGCAATTGGTCAATGACCTTTAGGTTCAATGGAGTTATCCAAAAGATCTTATCCCCTTCCCCACTTGAAATATATCAAAAACTAAAAAAATTGCATTGATTAATTACTAATTTAACTCAATTATATGATCCACAATATTATCATGGAGATATGAGTACAAGATTTGAGTATAGAAAATAAGTATAGAAAATAAAAATAGAAAATGAATACAACTTCAACACAAACCAAACAAGTCCTTAATGATCCACTTATTCACAAATTGCCATGCTTGAGAAACATTTATGGGATTACATGTTTGTTTGGTACAATGTGTTTTTTTTTTTTTTTTTTTTTTTTTTTTTTTTTTTTTGTGAACTTTTTGAAAATGATTGCTTAGGAAAAGATGTACCTTAAAAAAATGTGGCTTAAAAAAGCTGTGCTTCAAAAAGATACAGTTCAAAATAGGCTCCACATCCTTGAGCACTAACAATAACAATATTTAGCCGCCTTTGTACAACATCCTCTACACTTCTTACCTAGTATACATCTAGCAGGTAATTCATTCAATATAGTAGTTTAGTTGTGGGTTTCAGTTAGTTCAACTTATAAAGTTCATTATTGTTAAACAAAAGATTTAGAGTCCATTTAGACACAACTTATTTTGCTGAAAACTAAAAACACTGTAGCAAAATAATTTTTAAATGTATGAATAGTGTCATGAGACCCATTTTTAATTTTTTTTCTGAATAAAGTGGTTGTGGGTCCCATAAACAGTGTGCAAACAGTAACTTTGTCTCCTGCACAGTGTAATCACATGCATGAATAGTATCAGTTACTATTCATAAGAGCTGAAGAAAAAAAAAAAAAAAAAAAAAAAAAAGGCAAAACGTGCAAACACAGCCGTGGATCCAAACAAATACTTAGGGTTCAACTCTTGCTTACACCAAAACCCGATTAATGTCTTAACCTAATAATAAATAATAATTAGCATGTGGCAAACATCATAAATTGAAAAACTATAATGCAAAAGGGTTTCAGTAAATGGCAGCACATTAAGCATTGAGATATTCCCCCTTGATTGTATTAGGGCTGTTATAAATAAATTAGAAATAAAACATAATTACTATTTTATATTATGTATTTTTTTTTAACAAATGAGAATATCTAAACCTTTTCAAGTATATAAGGAGGAATTTCTTGGGGGTGGCCTCAAGGTGCTGGCAAGAGGTTTCGAACTCAAGATCTCATAGATATCATGAAGCCTTAAGAATCACTAAGCTAACCTCTTGGGGTTATATTATGTACTTTTTTTTTAATACAAGATAGAAATTCTACTCTAACCTAATCTAAAGGTATATGTGTGTGAAACTCCCTCCTGAAAACTTGAACCCAGGTCCTTATCCCCTACACCTCACAAGTACTTATACTTATGGAGCGATTATTGCACTAAAGATGCGCGACAGTGGCAGCTCTAGGAATTTTTTTTAGGGGGTTCATTAAAAAGTTTTAATAAAAAAAGTACTTGAATATATTGCGTTACCGACCAAAAAAATAATAATAATAATACATGAAGTTTTACAATTTCCTTCTACAAGTATTCAAATTTTGAATTATGAGTATCTATTGTCAATGTGGGTAGTTATGAGTCTACAATCATTTTATTTTGTTAAGTTTATCTAACATTTTTATTTTTATGTAGTTTTTATTATCTATTTTGATAGGCCACAAACTGAATGCCCCTTGTGATTAAACCAATAAATTAATTAGCCAAGTTATTAATTAATCAATTTATCATGCAAACGCGTGGAAGCACAAACAAATCACCAAAAACTAAATATGCAGCGGAAATTAAAAGACACGGTGATTTGTTTACGAATGGGGAAAACCTTAGCGGCAAAAACCCCACCGGGTGATTTTCAGGTCACCATTCCCGAAACTCCACTATTATCAACTAAAGCGATTACAAGTAAAAGAATCTCAGGTACCTTACCAACCAACAGTTGAACCCTTACCCCAATACCCAATTGAACTTGATTTGTGTAAGGTTGAATTTAATCAACCATCTAATTGGCTTTATTCCGTGACCAATTTGCTTGTAATTTAACACTTAGTAACCCTGTATTTAGGTGGGAAAATTGTAAGGGTAGTGTGTGAGAAGATGTGAAGAAAAGCTCAAGAGTGTGCAAGAAAAATAGAGTCTCGCGACTAGGACTCGCGGGTGGTTCGCGACTGGCAAGCCGCGAAAGGCAGGCACGTGAGAGGTACACTGGGAAGCTGAAGGGTCGCGCCAGCTGTCACGCTACAGGACAAAAGTTCCAGTCTGGCCAGGCCGTTACATCGCGACTTGATTTCGCGACTTGGCCAAGCCGCGAGATCAAGTCGCCAACTTGCCCTGTTTGGCAAAAACTGACATTTTGCATTCCCTTCTCACCCTACTATATATACACCCTTATACCCATCATATTGAGAGAGCTTCCAGAGAGAATTTTGTGAGAGAAAACCCTAGAGAAATACAAGATTGATTCATCCCCAATCTTCATCTAAAGAGACTCTACAAATTCCTCTACTCTCTTTCTCTCCATTGTCATACTCTTGAGAGGTCATTTACCAAACCCTTGTCTCACCACACCTACGTCTGTGATAAGGTCCATTTGGTGCTTTGGGAAGCAGTTTGGGAAGGAACCAATATACATTGGTTGATGCTATGGTCAAGTAGCGGAATTCGGGAAGTTAGAGAAGAAATAGGTTCAGCGTAACCTCGTTGGAGCAAGAAGATTGGAGGGCTTAGGTACTTGGGTAGATTAAGTTTGGAGGGTCTTCTGCTGTTCATGTATCCCAACTACATTCTTTAGTGGATTATTTGACCGCTTGGAGGGTGGCGGAGAGGTTTTACGCTGAGGATTTCGGTTTCCTCTTCGATAACACATCGTGTGTTGTCCGTGTGTTTGCATCTTCTTTCCCTTTACCTTTGCCTTATATTTACTGCTGTGGATGTGTTTATATTTAGCTTAGATTGTTCTATCAATTCTGTTATAAGCTTGTTATCATATTCCGCACATTAATTGTTTGATATAAAGCTTGAATTGGTATTTTTGTAATTTGGGGTCTAAACGTTCAAAAGTGTTTTATACCCTTTTTGAATTTTCAATTGGTATCAGAGGGGGTGCACTTGTTGTAGTTTTAATACCTGAGTGTGATCCTTGACCCCTTGGTGAGATGGATAGGTCTCAATCTCTCAATGTTCCACCATTTTTTTATGGTAATAATTATGCATTTTGGAAAGTCCGAATGAGGGCGTTTTTGTATTCTATGGATGAGACTGTGTGGGATGCAGTTGATATAGGTTGGACTAAACTGGAGGCTCCTAAGGCAAATTGGGATAAGGATGCTCTTGCAGCGGCAAATGCAAATAGCAAGGCATTAAATGCTATCTTTTGCGGTGTTTCTCCAGAAGAATTCCACCGGATTTCTCACATCTCCATTGCTAAGGAAGCATGGGAAATTCTGGAGACAACCTATGAGGGAACTAAGAAAGTGAAGGACATAAAACTTCAAATGCTGACCACTCGCTTTGAGGAGTTAAAAATGAGTGAGGAAGAGTCGTTTGATTCATTTTATAGCAAACTGAATGAAGTGGTTGTTAGTAAATTTAACTTGGGAGAAAAGACGGAGGACTCAAAGATTGTAAGGAAGATCCTCCGGTCACTACCAGAAACTTTCCGGCCCAAAGTTACAGCCATTGAAGAGAGCAAGGATCTTGACGACATCAAGGTTCAAGAGCTTGTTGGTTCTCTGCAGACATATGAATTGTCCCTGCCCTCTCAGAAGAAGAACAAATCACTTGCTCTTAAAACAATTGATGAGAGAGTAGCATCTCATGATCTTTCAGAAGAAGATGGAGTGGAGAAGGAAGTAGCATATCTGG
The DNA here is from genome assembly GCA_963669245.1 of Quercus cerris. Taxonomy (NCBI): domain Eukaryota; kingdom Viridiplantae; phylum Streptophyta; class Magnoliopsida; order Fagales; family Fagaceae; genus Quercus; species Quercus cerris. The sequence continues at coordinate 45,643,870 of OY770007.1, read as the reverse complement.
CGAAAAACTTCCGAAAATTCCTGAAGATGAAGAACAGTGGAAAACCATTCAACGATAGGAAATTTTCATCTTTAAGAGGTGATAGGAAAGAGTTTACGAGGAAAGAAGGGAAGGAGTCTCAATCTTCCTCGGACATTGTGTGTTTCGAGTGTAATGGACATGGACACTTCAAAAAGGAATGTCCCAATTATGTGAAAACAAAAGGAAAGGTCTATGCCACAACTTTGAGTGATGCTGATTCATCAAATTCTGACTCTGAAGATAGCTGTAACGGAGAAGGAAATTACTTCGCTTTCATGACCATTGCACATGTGGAGACCTTGGATGAGTTGGGTACACTTGTGAAGGAGCTTGGGGAACATTCTGATTTGGAGTCTATGGGAATAGTCGAAGAGTCTGAAGATGAGGAAGTTGGAGAAACAGTGGGATTGCAAGAGACTTACAACTCGCTCCTTGAGAAGACCGGTGAATATGCTAAAGTGGCTAATGCAGCCATCAAGAAGATGAAGAGAGCTGAGGAATATTACAAAAGTCTCCTGGCACGATATAAGGAGGCTAAATGTGAAATTGAAACACTTAATGGTGAGCTATCAGAAGCTTACACTAAAGTGAGATTCCTTGAGCAAGAGGTAGTACAAGCTCATGCCAAGGTAGATAGGATCTCCTCCAGAAAGCTAGATGATGTTATTTCATCCCAAAAACATGCCTTAGACAAGTCCTGGTTGGGATATACCGGAGGGAGCAGCTCATCAGCCAAAGTCACCAAGGAAGTAAAGTTTGTGAAAACCAAAGAGACGGCTGTTGATAAGCCTACTCCAAAGATAGTTGAGGCCGAGAAGAAACAGAATGTGGCAAATCAACGGGAATTCAACAAGTCCCGAAATCAATCTGAAGTCAGATTTGGAGCTAGAGGAAGATCTCTTCCAAGACAGCAGCAGGGTCCTAGAATAAACTATATTTGTCACTATTGCGGACTGCAAGGACACACTAGACCCAACTGTCAAAAGCTAAGACCAGACAACAATACGAGTGTACCTCGGTCACGAGGAAGAAGAAATGACTTGAGGTCTTGGGGTGGTGAGCAATCAAGGAGCCAAAACCATGATCCCGGATTGACGGACGTGATGAAAATGATTGGCGCCTTCACCACTTGCTTGGAGAGCTTCAACAGGAGGTTTGAAAGTCCTAACTCTCGTACCCGATTCGTCAAGGATATCACCCCAAATGCACGTGACGTGTGGGTGACAAAGGGTTCTCATGCATAAACATTATAACATGTCCATGCATCAATTCTTCCTATGATTTCTAGATAAGATTGGTTAGTTGCTTTGTGTTTTTGAGCATTTGTTTAAATTGTGGTTTGTTTATGTTTAAAATGCTTTTATTCTTTTTGTTTTTGATCTTTCTTCTACTGTTTTTGTGTCAAAAATCCAAAAACACATAAAAAGTTGAAAGTCCAAAAAGTTTGATCACTTTGTTGAATTTTGTCTCCAAGCATGTTTTGCCTTGTACCTTTGTACTTATGGCTTTGTGCATTTTAACAAGCTTAACTTGTCTCTCATGCACTCATATCTTTGTGGAAGAAATTCTGAAGTCTATGTGATTGTTGTAAATAGATCTTCAACCTTGTCATGAATGATTAGTGAATGGTTTTGTTGATCTTGAGACATGCATAGACTCATGCCTATATATCTTCCCACCTTTTATTTTTATGCTTTAAAAGAGCTCTCTAAATGTAAATCTCCAAATGAAAAGAGATATAGAGCTGCAAAAGCCTGTCGCACACACTAGTATTTGACTAGGAAAAAGGGAAAGCGACCAAAATAAAATGTGTGATGCTCAAAAAGCCAAAGGCTAATTCATCAATTGAAATATCAAAAATTTCAGGCATCTATCTCACAATGAGATTCTCTTTGCTCAAATGTTGCAAACGATATGTTGAATATGGAGCCAAATGAAAAGTTTCAAAGAATTGTTATCAAGTACTTGTGGGAGGTCATATATGCATGTTTCTATAATTGAGATAGGTCACATTATCTAGTGCTAGTTGTGTATGCCTTGATTGAATTGATCATTGAAGCTTCACATTGGACTAAGAACTATCTCATTTTTGATATCCACACACATCACACAAGTCTATGTTCAACGAATGCCATATTCATTTGTGTGATTGTACTTGTGTAAACGTGTTTTCACATGCTCAATCTTAGTGGACAAACACAAAAAGATTCTTGAGTGTTTTGTTGTGTTTTATGGAAAGTACTTTGCTTTTACAAAATTGTAAAATTTTCTCAAAAACAGTGTTGCCCTGTTTTGGCGACTAAGTCGCGGGTCAACACAGTCGCAAGCCCTAGTCGCGAGCTCAATCAGAGATTTTTGCGACTTACTGGCGAGTCAGCACTCTAGTCGCGAAAAATACTTAGAAAATTTTTGAAAAATTTGTGTTTTGCTCTTTTTGCGGCTCATTTTGGCGGCTTGTTCGCGGGTGGAAGGTTCAATCGCGAGGTTTACTCAGAGATTTTCGCAGCTCAGCTCGCGACTCCTTCGCGGCTAAACCTTCCAGTCGCGAAAAACACTTAGAAGATTTTTCTAGAATCTTACCTTCACAGTGTTTCGCTGCTTGATCTGGTGACTTACTGGCGACTTGGATAAGTCGCGAAAAATGCGTGTTTTGCGTTTTGTAGACAGTTTTTAAAATCGATTTTCAGTTTTTTCCCTCGAAGTTTTATGACTGTTCACTGTCTTCCCCATTTTTCTTTCAAACACTCCGTATCTCACTGAAAAAGTATCCATTTTTACATCATGTCTTCATCAAACAGCAAGAGAAAGGTATGGATTCTTTCTATCTTCCTTCATTGTACTTGGTTCAAGTATCTTTTTGGTGTGAATAGTGTCCCTGTTTTGATGAGTAGTAATGGGTTTGAACATGTGTCTACGGGTTTGTATGTTGTGTGTTTTGATGGTTTTATCTTGCCCATACTGTGGTTCTCTGTGATCTTTTGAGTTCATGTGTTTGTCTATTGAGAGACGGTGTTATATGATGTGGTTCTAGACTGTGTTGCATCCCTCATATTATGTTTTTGGCATTTTGTCATGTGTAATATTGTGAGTATCTATTCTGAAATGTTCTGCTACTCATTATATTTGGTGTTCCATGTTGTGGTTTGTTTAGTTAATATTTTGTTATTGTGTTTTTGTGAAAAATCTGGCCCCTTCTTAACTGAAACTAAGCAATCTGATGTTTGCTTCCTGTGGTATTGCATTTTAGTTCTTTTCTGTATGTCAACCTTGTTGCAGATATCTCGTTGTTCATCCAGAGGCAAAGGCATTGTCACTGATGATCCGCCAACCCCGGTTGCTAAACGGACTCGATTATCATATAAGTCATCCGAAGAATCTACATTTAAGAGGTTCAGGACTCCTACTGACTTAAAGACCTACACCGATATCTTTTCAGAGTCCACTCCCATTGTGGAAAGAGTGGTCAAGTTTGATACTCTAGAGGCAACATTTATCCCTAAGATCTTTGAAGGAAGAGATTGGACTGACTTATTTGGCAAGTTTGAGGATCCAACTGAAGAATTGGTCAAGGAATTCTTTTCAAATGCCAGATACACAGGAGTCGAGTTAAAATGCTGGGTTCGAGGAACAGAATTTTCCTTAAATGCAGACTCCATTGCTAAGATTCTTTACATCACAAGACCAAAAGATGTGGATCGAACTCCATACGATGATCGGGAACTTCATGCACAAGACATCCTTCATGTTCTGGGAACTGAACATGAAGTGGGAAGCACAGGATCATCTATAAGCGCTGCCTTATTTTCACCAGAATTGACAACCTTGAAGCTGATCATGTTCTCCAATCTCTATCCACTGTCAAACACTACCTTCATCAATCTTGGAAGGGCTAAATTTCTGTGTGATCTTATCTCTGGTGCCCCAATTAACATCTGTACTCATATATTCCATATCATCGGGAAAACATCGGCCCGTTCAGCAACACGAACAATTCTTCCCTTCTGCAGTTTAGTCATGAAGATTGTTCTTAGTAAAGGTATTAGTCCTTCATCAAATGAGAGAGTATTGACTCGTTCCCGACCAATATCCCACTACTCTCTCCAAGCAAGCCAGAGTCACTCTTCCAAGAAACCTAAGACTGAGCCATCCACACAGGCATCCCCATCTGCCCATACTACAGTTACTCCTGAACAATCAACCGGCACTCCGTCTATTCCACCTAGTTTCCAAATGCCAAAGCAAAGTTATTTCACTAAAACCGTGCTACATCAGATTTCGGACTTAGAACGACTTCTCAACTCCTTTCATAATCAAACTCAAATGCGTCTCGGAACCATTGAGTTACAGTTAGATAACATACAACAGAAGCTGGAAGACAGCCTTTAGCTATTCGTGCCAAAAAGGGGGAGATAGCAGCATAGCAAGGGGGAATGAAGTTTAAGACTAAAAAGGAGGGTGCATACTGAAAGGGGGAGTTTGTACATTGTGCATTTTGAAAGGGGGAGTTTAAATATTTTTGTTGAATATGTGTTTTTGCTTAATACACTAGTTTAAGTCTGTTTTTAAACTCTTAATATGTGAATTTTTGGTAGTAGTTGTTTATTTCAGCATATATATAGTTTGATGTTTTTCAGCTTTAAGCATTGTTTGTTTGTGTTTTGTACCCATTGTTGCTTTTGTAAGCTTTGAGGGTTGTTTCTAGCATTTTTGCATGATTGTAGGCTTGTATAGTTTGTGTCATGTATTTGCAAAAACTTTGCATATGCAGCCTTTGTGCTTTGTGTTTTGGTACTTGTTAATGCTTTGCATTACCCTAAGTACAACACTCTTGTGCCCTTGTAGGATTGTTCCTAGATGCATATATGTTTGTATGCATTGGTTGAGTGTTGGACTTGCAAATAATTCTCTTCAATTGAGTTTATCATTTTTGCATGTTCGGATGTTCATTCCTTGTGTGAATGAACATAGTAATCACTTTTGCTTAAGTGACTACTGGTGTTCATCTTGCCATGAATTATTGCTTTTATGCCTATGTTCATTTTTGCTTGATCATGCTTATTTTGCTCCATATGCATATTAAGTTTTCTACGTTCAATGATATTGCTATGTTGTTGTATTTCAGGAGTTACTTATTCATATGTTCAAGAGCTTTTCAGAATCTAGAGTTAGGTGTGAGTGAGTTTTCCAACTGTTCCCAACTCACGTTTAAGTCTAGAGTCTGTTGTAGGGTTTTGTCATGGAATAGCCAAAGGGGGAGATTGTAAGGTTGAATTTAATCAACCATCTAATTGGCTTTATTCCGTGACCAATTTGCTTGTAATTTAGCACTTAGGAACCTTGTATTTAGGTGGGAAAATTGTAAGGGTAGTGTGTGAGAAAATGTGAAGAAAAGCTCAAGAGTGTGCAAGAAAAACAGAGTCTCGTGACTAGGACTCACGGGTGGTTCGCGACTGGCAAGCCGCGAAAGGCAGGCACGTGAGAAGCACACTGGGAAGCTAAAAGGTCGCGCCAGCTGTCACGCTACAGGACAAAAGTTCCAGTCTGGCCAGGCCGTTACGTCGCGACTTGATTTCACGACTTGGCCAAGCCGCGAGATCAAGTCGCCAACTTACCCTGTTTGGCAAAAACTGACGTTTTGCATTCCCTTCTCACCCTACTATATATACACCCTTATACCCATCATATTGAGAGAGCTTCCAGAGAGAATTTTGTGAGAGAAAACCCTAGAGAAATACAAGATTGATTCATCCCCAATCTTCATCTAAAGAGACTCTACAAATTCCTCTACTCTCTTCCTCTCCATTGTCATACCCTTGAGTGGTCATTTACCAAACCCTTGTCTCACCACACCTACATCTATGAGAAGGTCCATTTGGTGCTTTGGGAAGCAGTTTGAGAAGGAACCAATATACATTGGTTGATGCTATGGTCAAGTAGCGGAATCCGGGAAGCTAGAGAAGAAATAGGTTCAGCGTAACCTCGTTGGAGCAAGAAGCTTAGAGGGCTTAGGTACTTGGGTAGATTAGGCTTGGAGGGTCTTCTGCTGTTCATGTATCCCAACTACATTCTTTAGTGGATTATTTGACCGTTTGGAGGGCGGCGGAGAGGTTTTACGCCGAGGATTTCGGTTTCCTCTTCGATAACACATCGTGTGTTGTCCGTGTGTTTGCATCTTCTTTCCCTTTACCTTTGCCTTATATTTACTGCTATGGATGTGTTTATATTTGGCTTAGATTGTTCTATCAATTCTGTTATAAGCTTGTTATCATATTCTGCACATTAATTGTTTGATATAAAGCTTGAATTAGTATTTTTGTAATTTGGGGTCTAAACGTTTAAAGGTGTTTTATACCCTTTTTGAACTTTCAATTTGTAGTGACAGTTCCTGCCTTTGATGCATGGCTCCCAAGTACGTGACTAACCAATGCACAGATCCTAGTACGCGATTTTAAACACCAACTTAAAAAGAGAGGTTGGCTGCAAAATTCTTCAGTTCATCCTACACGATGAAGATCAGGAAGATACTTGGTCACAAAACCCTTTGATGCAAATACACAGCAACTTCTTCAGAGAAGATGAACTAGGTCAAAAACTTCGTCTTTGATCACAATTTGCTTGAACAGAGATTGCTCAATACTTTTGTAACTTGTGTACAATTTGACGGCTCTTAAAACAATCCTTTTATATTCTTAGGGTTTAGAGAAAAGAATGCTCAAAAGCATATTCACGGATCCCAAGGAAATCAAATCAGAAAATCTGATTTTATAATTCTCGACAAATAGCAGGTGTCGAGGAGCTATCGAGCAGGTGTCGAGATTTAATGAATTTGCACTTCAGCTTATTTTTCTTGGACAGACTTGATGGCTTCAACACTTGATTTTCAAACCTTGTTTCTTGAAGTATTAAAAACACCTAGAACTACCCAATTACAAGTAGAATGCGTTTTGTCAAAGGATTAGCCAATTTATATAAATAAATGACATATGTTCTTAACAAGTGAAACACATATGTCCTAACAATCTCCCTCTTTGGCAATCCGTGACAAAACCACAACAAACAAATGAACATATGAGAGAAGTCATAAATCACTCAACTCATACTCACTTGTTGAATACAATAAAATCTATCCCAACACAAACTCTTGAAAAATTTTGCAAGAAGAGAGTTTATGACAAGTAAACTTTGATAACCTGTATTTCTGAAACACTTTAAACAAAACTCATCAAGGCATCTTTGTGTAAAACAGAAATAATAGATTGCATACAAGTATAATGAACATGTGTATAAAAATAGAGAAGAACAACACATGAAGAGAGAGGTGAAAGAAACATACATTCACATATAGAGAAAATAAGTACAATGTACGTAAAACTAGTCACAAGACCTCATATACAAGATCAATGTATCTATAAAGAATAGAAAAGAAAAAAGATACATCAAAACCTCACTACATCCCTCAAAATATCAACACTCCCCCTATCAAAAATGTCCTATACTAACTCTCCTCCTAGGATAACTACTCTCATAACCCAAAACTACTCCCCCTTTTTGTCATGAGTGACAAAGGGTAGAGTGTCATGTAGACATCTCATCAGTAGAGCTAGCATCTCCATCATCATCATCTGAAGCGTCATCATCATCACCATCATCATCATCATCCTTAAAGTCTGAAGCCACTGGAGAAGGTGGTGAAGGAGTAGCCTTAGGAGCAAAACCACCCATGGTCGCCTGCCGTCGTGCAATACGACCAACACGAACATTCACCTGATACAATTCAGAGGAGAGTGTATTGAGGCAAGCATCCATGCGCTGCAGTTGCGCCATGATGTCTCCAAGAGATACATTGCCCGTAGAGGAAGAAGAAGCAGATGTATCAGGTGAATTGTATCTCTTGGAGTGGAATCCATTTGTCTCGACCTAAACTAAGCCTCACTACATTTTACGATAGTGGCATCTATGGCACAGATGTGTGTGAAGTGGTCGGACACAGGAAAAGGGATAGAAAAATGGCATAAGATCCTCGTGATAGCAGAAGGAAAGATGAGCTTATCACGGGACGCCGAATCTAGATGAACATTTATGATAGAAAGGATAAAATCATAAAATGAGAAGGAAAATCTATAGTAAGATGCTCAAGAAGAGATAACAAAAATCGAGCACAAGGATTTGTGATGGAGTTGTAGTGAGAAAGTGGATGAAGTACAAAAGTCATCACCATGTTTAGGAATCTAGGACCTTTAGCAAAAGGTCTACATGATGTATACTAATGCTCACCCCAATCAGCTGGGTGTCGACAAAAAGCAGAAATGAACTCATATTTGAACACAGTATTCAGATGCTCACAGGAAGGATAGTCAGGAAACTCTATCCTAGGAACCCTAAACACATCCACAACTAGCTGCGGTGTGAGAGGAATGCGCGTACCTCGAACACGAGTGAAAAAGAGAGGTACTGAACGATCAATCCTGTGCATGTTGGAGTAAAACTCCTGAATCAGCACGAGAGGACATGTGACTGAGACGGCACACAGTGACTCCCATCCCCTACTGTGAATGACAGAGGGAAGGTCAGTGTTGGCAAAGTCTGCCAAAATGACTAGGCGTTCTGAATGAATACCTCTCTAGAAAAGTTCTCCGAAAATGCCTTGTGGGCATCTCCATCACGAAACCGAAGATTTAGAGAAACAGAATTAGAAGATGAAGAAGCTCCAGAACGCAGAGGGTTCCGAACCGGAGTGGATTTACGTTTGGGTGCCATAGACACTACTAACGTAAACAGAATAAGAAAGAGATTGAGAGGGAGACAATCAGAAAAGTCCCAAAACAATTCACATATATCAAATATATTGAACAAAAAGTACGTATGCATGAGGAATGCATGGACATGTGACATGCAAATTAAAAAGCATCATGGGTTCAGCCCAATCCAATCCTACCAGCACACAAACATAGAACACACATCTAAATACATGTAAATATCATTCTAATGCACATGAAATACTGTGCGGCGCCCGAACTGTTGGGCCCACTCAGTCCCAAGTCTCCGCTCCAAAACGCACCATCATTGGGCCCAATCCTCATTCGCCCCAAGGCCCAACCCTTGCTATCACAGCTCGGGGGTGCCGGGCTTCACTATTGAGTCATGATCGGCACATTTTTCACCGAGCATGTCCGGAGGTGTCATCAAACGGCGCATCAATTGTGTTCGGCTCAAAGAAGGCCCTTCAAGCGCCCCCACCTAGCTCTAACCTGAAGTGGGCACCAAGTCCCAAAGCCACCCAGGCCCAGACCCCACCTACCGTCCCCCTAATTGGACCTTCCGTAGCACTAAGCGCGCACTAACTCTGCCGAGCTGCCGACGAAGGTGGGAACCAAGTCCCAAAGCCACCCATACCTGACCTCCCACTTAGAGAAAATCCTACTGGACCCTCTGTTGCACAAACATGAGAGCATTGATAACCTACGCCTGAGCTGAGCACTATAAATAAGGAGGGAGGATAAAAAATGGGGGTTGGACAGAAAAATGGGGGAAAAGAGAACAGGGGTAATAGAAAAGCAAAACAGATAATCCGAGATATTTTGGAGGAAAGATTGTATTGCCGAGAAGGAGAAAAAGTGATCTCATTGAGCCCTTGGTTATAGAACTGCCCATAGTAGGAAATCCAGCCCAACAAACAAATAAGTTGTGAGCCCAAGTGGGGCTGAGCCCATTGGCCTCATTTGCGCCCCGCACAAATACAATATATGATATTTTGAACATATTTAAGTGAAAACCCAACCCAAAATTGCAAGAAAAACTCATTAATTTTGAAAAACCCCAAAAATTTTCAAAAACCCCAAAACCTAAGCTTCAAAACATGAAATGCATGAAAAAGGAAGGAAAATGAGATCTTACCAAGTGATTAGAAGCAAGGAAGGGCCGAAAATCAAGTGGGTTGAAGATTTGAGTAAGGGTACGTTTGGTACGCTGTAATAACTCCTGTAATGGAATAGTTATTCATGTGTAATATCAATTCGGTCATTTGATTGCATCTTTATTACATGGATTAATTATTACATTGGAATAACTATTCTTTAAATTGAAGAATAGCTATTCCTCTTTAAAATAGATGTAATAGCTATTCCTTAGTATATATAATAGGTTTTAAAATTAATATATTTCCAAAAATGTAAAGTTTCCTTATACATCTTCTTTTACAAGTTTTCTGTATGTAACAACCAAACTTATGAATAGTAATAATTATTCCATTACAATGTCTTCTATTTCCAGTAAAAAAGATTACTATTCCTAATGTAATCTACATTCAGTGTACCAAACGTACCCTAAGAAAATCAAGTTTGGGAGAGGAATAGTCGCGGACAGATCGAGAGAGATCGAAAGAAATGAGATCAGAATCGCGACAGAGCTTTAAATAGGAACCTTAGTAATTCTCGACAGCTGAGGTGTCGAGAGGTATCGAGGAAGATGTCGAGGTAGGTATCGAGAAAAAGCACGTCGACAGCTAAAGGTGTTGAAGAATGAACATCAAAACCAAGAACAGAAGCTCGATCGATCGACAAAGTATCGAGAAGGTATTGAGGAGACAGGAGATTTCTCGATCGATCCACCAAGTGTCGAAAAGGTGTCGAGATTGCGATAAGAAAAAGACTTGAGAAGCTCGATAGATAACAAGGTGTCGAGGAGGTGTCGAGCCAGCTTTAAAAAGCAGTTTTTCGAGAAGTGAAAAACATAAACATGAATGCAATCCAACATACACCTCAACCATTGATCCAATCAACATATAAAACTCTCAAAATCATCTTTCAACAAAGAATTAAGCACATGGATCCTCAAAAACACACACACACACTAAACAAGTCTAACCAATTTTATTTTTCAAGAACAAGTCAAGACAGTTTAGTGAGTATACATTAGCACATGTAAACACTTATGATGGCCAAATCACATTGTACCTGCACATGTATCAAAAGTAGTAAAGAATATTGCGTGTTATGTGTGAAAAACGTTGCAAGATTGCATATGTGTATACATGTTATGACGATTTGAGATATGAGAAAATAACTTTAACTCACACACAATCATAACTATTTGATAGGGACTATCACTTTTGAGGTACATCCTATAATTCTCACATCTCCTAAAATTCACACTTGCAACCATATTTAAAGCATTTTTAATCTTTTTGCTTTTTATTTTCTTTCCATATTTTCTTTTATTTTAGCATACCATACATGGGCATATAAAAGAGAGAAAAGAAATACCCAAGATGTTAAGCATTTGACATCGTACTTTTACTATGCTAAAGCATACGAATGTCTTTAACACTGCACTTTTGCTATGCTGAAGCATACAGGTGTCAATTATGATTGGCGGGCAACAGTGGTGAGATGGTTATTTATGCCTTTCTTTTAGAATTTTCTAGTCCTACCCAACAAAAAGAGTGATACGAGTGTTAAGTTTAAAAGATAACTTAATCTTACTCATCACAAACAAGAGCCACAAAACTCACTTGCTTAGTTGTGCATAGAGATACTCATCTAAACTACAAGAGATACAAAGTTTAGAAAACTCTGTTTCATTGGTCATCCAAGGTACACAAGTACCAAAGTACACAAAACACACACTGTTTTTGTATTTTTCTGATTTTTCAATTTTTTTTTTATTTTTATATTAAAAACAAAATAAACAAAACTGAAAGTAAACACACAAAAACATGTTAGACAAAGCAAAGTATAAAACTAGACTGACTCAACAAAAATGCAAAACACACAAGCAATGCAACAAACAAAAACAAGAAGATAGAAGAAAGTGATAAAATCAATTAGAGTCTTTTTTCTTCCACACCTTGGAAGAACATTTCCTTTAATTGAACCCTTGAACTAGCAGTGAGAGGGTAGAATTGAAACCATTCATGTTCAAAAGGAACATGAGGGCTTTCAAAAGATCTCCAAGAGGAGCAAGAGAGGATTGAAACTGATTTTGGCTTCCAGATACTATCATGTTGTTGCTCTGTTGAATGGCTAGCCACTTGTAGCAATTTGGTCAAGTATGACCGGTAGCTCCACAATGATGACAAATATGCAACTTCTTTTATTTAGGTTTTTTAGAGTTAGCCTTCTTAGCCCTAGGGTTATTAGCACCTTTCTTATTTTGCTTAGGGAGTGCTCCTAAGATAGATTTACCTTTGTCTAAGTTCTCACTAGCTAATTCAATTTTAACATTAGTGTTCTCAATATCAGTATTATTAGCAAGAGAAACAAAAACAGTAGCACTAGTAGAAGCAACATGAGAGGAAGAAAGATCATACCCTAATCCTGTTTGATCTGAAGCAGGTTTCTGAATGTTGAGTATCTCATCAAGCTTTGCACTTAAAGTCCTCTCCAATTGAGTTCTGACTTGAAACAGCTCCGCTTCAAGCTTCTTGGTCTTCTCAGCCAAGAAATTGTTCTCAAATCTCAGTGCACCAATAGTTTGATTCGCCTCATGAAACTTTGTGGACAACTCTTCACGATCAAGTTTCACATCACTGAGCTTCTTGGTGGCCAGCCTATACAATTTCTCATGCTTCTCAGAGAGCTTGTAAAGCTTCTCATAGGCTGAATGGATATCATCTTGATCATCCATCTTCTCAAATTTTGACTCCACCAGTTCTTCTTCTTCGTCCGCATCTTCAACAATCCCTTCAGTAGGATTGACTGTGGCAGTGAAGGTATTCAAAATTTCGTCATCCTCATAGTCGAAATCATCTTCAGGCTCAGTGCCACTTAAAGTTGCAACAAGTGCCTTACTCTTCCCAATGCTCTTGAGATATGTCGAGCATTCATGCTTTATGTGACCGAATCCATGACATCCAAAATACTTTGGTCCTGCAGGAACAGTGTATTGACCGCCATCCTTAGCATCCTTCTTCCTTTTGTCTTGGCTCATAAACTAAGAAGAACTAGATTGTCTACGGTCCTTGTCGAAGTTCCTCTCATTGGTATTCTTCATAAACTTCTTGAACTACCTTGTAATGTGGGAATTTATCTTGGAATCTTCATCATCAGAAGACTCGTCTATATCACTGCTCTTTGCTTTCAAGGCCATGCTCTTGCCTTTACTTGACTTGCCAATCCTAGATAACCCTATCTCATAGGTTTGCAAATTTCCAACCAGCTCAGTCAAAGGAATCTTATCAATATCTTTTGATTCCTCTATAGCCGTAATCTTGGCATGGAATCTCTCGGGTAGAGATCTGAGCACCTTCCTTACAATCTTGGGTTCAGAGATGGTTTCCCCAAGATTGAAGGCTGAGTTTACTATGTCCTTGAGCTTGGCATAGAACTCATCAAATGACTCATCCTCCTCCATCTTAATCTCTTTAAAGCTTATAGTGAGCCTCTGAAGTTTTGAATCTTTGACAGCTTTTGTTCCTTCATAGGTTGTCTAAAGGATGGTCCACGCCTTCTTAGCAATTTCAATTGAGGATATCTTCTTGAACTCTTCATTGGTGACTGCGCTAAATAGGGTATTTAACACTCTGCTGTTGAAGTTTGCCACCTTGATCTTGGCATCATCCCAATCGGCCGGTTCTTCTTTTGGCTTGGTCCAGCCAATCTCTACAGCTTGCAACACCTTCTCATCTAAAGACTGCAAGAAAACTCTCATGTGTACTTTCCAGTATGCATAGTTAGTGCCATCAAATAAAGGAGGTATGATTAATGATTGTCCTCTATCCATGACAACCAGGAGTTAATGGATCAACACAGCAAAGATTAAACCTAATCAGAGTGTGCCTGCTCTGATACCACTTGATAGGCCACAAACTGAATAACCCCTTATGATTAAACCAATTAATTAATTAGCCAAGTTATTAATTAATCAATTTATCATACAAACGCGTGGAAGCACAAACAAATCACCAAAAACTAAATATACAATAGAAATTAAAAGACACGGTGATTTGTTTACGAATGGGGAAAACCCTTGCGGCAAAAACCCCATCGGGTGATTTTCAGATCACCACTCCTGAAACTCCACTATTATCAAATCAAACGGTTACAAGTAAAGAAATCTCAAATACCCTACCAACCTATAGTTGAACCCTTACCCCAATACTCAATTGGACTTTATCTGTAGTGACAGTTCCCACCTTTGATGCACGGCTCCCAAGTACGTGACTAACCAATGCGCGGATCCCAGTACGTGACTTCAAACACCAACTTAGAAGGAGAGGTTAGCTGCAAAGTTCTTCAGTTCATCCAACACGATGAAGATCAGGAAGATGCTTGGCCACAAAACCCTTTGGTGCAAATACACAGCAACTTCTTCAGAGAAGATGAACTAGGTCAAGAACTTCGTCTTTGATCACAATTTGCTTGAACAGAGATTGCTCAATGCTTTTGCAACTTGTGTATAATTTGACGGCTCTTAAAACAATCCTTTTATATGTTTAGGGTTTGGAGAAAAGAAGACCTAAAAGCATATTCACGGATCCCAAGGAAAACAGATCAGAAAATCTGATTTTATAATTCTCGACAGATAGCTGGTGTCGAGGAGCTATCGAGCAGGTGTCGAGATTTAATGAATTTGCACTTCAGCTTGTTTTTCTTAGATAGACTTGATGGCTTCAACACTTGATCTTGAAACCTTGTTTCTTGAAGTATTAAAAACACCTAGAACTACCAAATTATAAGTAGAGTGCGTTTTGTCAAAGGATTAGCCAATTTACATAAATGAATGACATATGTTCTTAACAAGTGAAACACATATGTCCTTACATATTTGTTATTGTTTTTATAAAAATATTTTAAACTAAACTCATTGGTTTTGTATTAATTATTAACGCACACAACCATAGTCATTCATACATAAAATTATACACTAGTGTCTACTCAACCAATTAAATGCTTGGACAATCACTAACTTTACAATTTTTTTTCTTAAATTTTACTAACTTTATAATAAAAAATTATTATAACATGATAACAATACACACACATGTGACAAACCATCTCTATTTCCTAATTATTAAATTATATAAATTTATATTGTACACTCAAACATTCACACACATCATAATTCACACAAATAATATTATAACAAAAAGTAATGCATACAATCAATATTAGATACACTCACACACATAACATAAATTTATAAAAAATAGTGACACTTACAATTCACAAATGCTTAATCTTTATTCTTAGAGTTGGAAATACTTGTAATAAAGGTGTGCAAAATTTAAGTCAAGGTGTGCAAAAATATTTTTAAGAAAAAAATTATAGTATTAAACTTTAAAAAAAATTATATAATATATGTATATATATATATATATTTTTTTTTTTTGAAGTCAGGGGGTTCATTTGAACCCCCTGAGAATAATGTAGCGCCGCCCCTGGTGCGCGGTGGTTATGTACTTATTAAGTAGAAAAGAAAAGGTAATTTTTCTTTGTTTTATGGATAATTCCGCCAAAAATCAGATTGCATTCTATTGTTCATTTCATCCACAAAAAATAAATAAATCATTCCTTCATTTTCCCTTCCATTTTACGTGAAATGGAGAGGATTTTGATCTGATTTGTGATGCTCATACGAAGTTCAAAGTAATTTTTACTATTTGTAGAATATGAGAATAAATTGTCACATTTAAACAAATAATTATCAATTTCATAAAGCACACAAAATGTGCAGGTGAGAAAATTCATACTCAAATTTTCATAATTCATTTTGGTGATGGCATTTTCTCTCTTTTCTTTAAATCTATTTTTATTTTATAATTATTAGGTACCTCAAGGGATAAATAATAATAAGGGGAACATATACATGGGGAAGACAAGCCCTCACAATGTATTCGAGGCATACATGGAGCAATTTCAGAGTGATTTCTCACATTTACTTCGCTCTCGTGCTGATGAAATAAAACTTGGAGGGCAAATGATTCTAACCTTTATTGGTAGGAGTATCAAAGATCCCACTAGTAGAGATTGTTGCCTCGTTTGGGAGCTGCTAGCAAAGTGTCTCCTTGACATGGCTGCTGAAGTTAGTTCTTTAACCTTTTGATAATTAAAATTTAAAATTAGTTCTTTTAATTAAGGGATAATTTTTTGTTTTGTTATCTCACTTAAAAAGTAAAATAATGGCCACAATTTTATGTGTATAGGGGCTAATTGAAGAGGCTGATATTGATACGTTCAATTTGCCTCAATACAATCCTTTCATCGAAGAAGTAAAAACCATTGTTGAAAAAGAGGGATCCTTTGTTATTGATCGACTGGAAACATTTGAAGTCAATTTGGATGCCAATGACAACGAGGAAAACAAAAATTACGTGTTTGACAAGTTTACATGTGGACAAAATGTGTCACGTGGCCATAGAGCGATTTCAGAATCCTTGTTTGCTGATCACTTTGGAGAGGCAATTATAGATGATTTATTTGAGAGGTACGCAGAGCGTATCGGTGAGCATCTTTCCATGGAGAAGACAAAGAATTTCAACATCGTAATTTCAATGGAAAGGAAATGAATAAATGCATGAAACTATGTATCTTGAATAAATAAGATGCAAATTGGGACGCATCATTTTGTTGGACTAGTTACCAGATGTTATGCTTTTGCCTAGTCTGGCTTTGTTTTTAATAAATTGTTTCTTGCATGCTTGTAGCTATGCCATGAGTCTATGACTCTGCATAGTAAACTAAGTGTTGTATTTTATGTGTGTATAGCTGTGTACTGTGTAGTCAGTACCATATATTTTATGTGTGTATGATTTTGCCTAGTTTACCTTGTGATCATTGTAAGTTGTTTCAATGTTAAATTAGTGTTCTTAATTAATGCTTATTTCCATGCAATGACTCTAAAAAAAAGTGGTCAAACGTCTTGAGAAGAAAGGGAAAGGAAATGTTTGCTGAGTTTCCACTGACTGTGAGTAATGGGGAGTCACAAGAACTGTGGTACAATTAACCAATCCTTTTATAATTTTTTTTTTTAAGAAAAAAAACCTTCTTATTAAATAAGATTTCTACTTAAATGTAGAAAGAGACAAGACATGTAGAAGTAAAGATTTTGGAAATAAGCTACAATATTATCACTTTCATACATAAAAGTAAACAAGAGAGGAGAGAAGAGGAAGGGTAAGAGGTATTAGAGAGATGAGATAAGGAGAGGGAATGTTACAGAAAGAATAAGTAAAAGATATTCTTATCCTTTCAATTTATAGTTGTCGTGATAACAAAATCCTAGATAATTCACGAAATAAAAGATATTACGGTCCTTGTTAGAATTGAGAATGAATTCATTGTATATTGATGTATAATACAAATTTACACCGGCTAACTATGCCCAAAAAATTATTTTGGTCCTTTGAGTTTGAATTTGATCATTTTAGTCTTGTAATTTTGCCCAAAAATTATTTGTCATTTAAGTCTCAAGTTTTTGATCATGTTATTCTGGTAACGTTGCCAAAAATCATCCAAAATAACCAACTTCAATCATAAAGGACAAAAATGAGATGTTTAGAGTTCTAATCCCATCAAATCCTTCATTATACCTATTGAATTGTAATTTTTTTTTTTCAAGTGCAATAAAATGGGCTTGTATTCTAACAATATCGAATATGAAAATGTTAAAGAAACTTTGGGTAATTGTAAAAATCATTTGTAAAGATGAACTTTCAGTTAAATAAAGAAATGAAATCATTGGTAACCTCGAAAAGATAAAATTGATGCTGCTTTGTGAATCATAGATAAGATGCTAACTACAAAAATTATTAGATAACTCTGAAGTATTCTACAATAATTTAGTATTTTTAGGTGCAAAATCACACCAACTTTATATCAGTAACGAAATTATCCTTGTCTTTTTAGGACTATTTATTGTTTTACACTTCCAAATGTACAATATGGAAGTTCATAGAATGTCCACACGTTCACATTAGGGATTCACATTTTAGCCCGTGACATGAAAGAATGTGAAACGGTCAAAACCCTTTCTTCAATCTCTTCTCTCCAAGCTTTAGGCAGAAAAATCAAAATATATGAAGTGTTGAGTTGATGTGAGTGATACGTAGGAAATATATAAATGAATAAAAGTCAAAACTCAACTCTTGAAAACTTCTTCGTACGTAAGATATATACCTTGACAATTCAACCCAAATTCATTTGTATAAATTAATATCCAAATGACGTATAATTGGTTTCAAGTCGCGGCCATTTTCTAGTCTACTGTAACTTGCAACCAAAACAAAAAGATTGCCTTAACTTCCCACAAGCTGCAAAGTGATCGTCGATGGAGAAGCAAGAAGCTAAAAGGTTTGGCCACCGGTTGGTGCTTGTAGTATATCCATTCCAAGGCCACATAAATCCCATGCTTCAACTTGCCACAATCCTATACACCAAGGGCTTTTCAATCACCATAGCACACCCTCAATTCAACTCTCCCAACCATGAAAATCATCCTGAATTTCACTTTGTATCAATACCAGATGGCTTGTCTAAAACCAGTTTCTCACCTTCAAATTTCATGGCCGCAATATCGACTCTTAATAGTAATTGTGAAGCTCCATTTCAGCAATACATGGAGGAGATGATGAAAGTAGAGGATCCACATGATCGGGTTGCCGGTGTTGTTTATGATGGGTTCATGCACTTTGCTCAAGCTGTGGCTAACAATTTGAAACTTCCTGGGATTAATGTGCATACAAGTGCAGCTGCCACCTTGCTTTTGTTTGCAGTCTTTCCTGATGCTCATCATGAGAAAGGCTATATTTCCTTTCCAGGTACGTGTGAATTTGAAAGCTTTAATTTTGGGGTAGACAATTCCTGAAGTGAAAGTGATGGAAAATTTTAGACCCCTTACAACACAACCAGATTGAGTAGCCTAGTTAATTAGTCAAGTTGTTACTTAGTCAAATTAAGCAATTCTACGTTAAAACAATCAATCAATCATATCAAGAATATATAGCAGCGGAATAATAAATAACACAAGATATGATCACCCAGGAAAACCAAATTGGTAAAAAACCTGGGGAGGATTTTACCCACCGATCCTCAAGGCAAAATTGAATTCACTATGAAAGAATTGAAGTTCATACAAAAGGACTTACAAGCTCCCCGCTCGACTTCCTAATGCTACCTACCAGTAGAACTTACTGACACGACCCCGTGCAAGCTCCGAATCCACGAACTCCTTCTTTCTTGAATTCTTCAATCAGCTACAAGCACCCACGCTTGATATTCTTTAAGCTTCAATGGTAGCAACCAAGTTGATCATCAAGATGTTGAAGTAATCTCCATCTAGAAAACTCTAAGCTTTGTGTAAAGAAAAGCTCCTCTAGATCTCACAAGAGATTTACACAAAACAGCAATGTATGAGCAACAATACAATTGGAGCAACTCTAAAAACGTGGCTAGGGTTTTGCCTTATATACCTAAGGCAAAAACATAAAACCCTAAACGTTTAACGAGTTAGGGCTGAGTTGAAAAACTGCAGAAAAACGCAATCTGATCGATTTTTGATCGATCGAATCTATTCTTCGATCGATCAAGCCAGACCAAAATGCCCCAATGCATCTACAGTCTCTCGATTCCAACTTTACAATAATTAAACAACTTTGAGCACACTTTAACAAGACTAAACAGATTGTTTTGATCATGGTTTGCCAATATTACAAATTAGAGTTTTAAATACATAAATTCCTAAACCTTTAGAACCTAACAAACTCTCCCTTTGGCAATCCGTGACAAAATCCTAATTAAAAGCTCAAAGTTTACAAGTAAAAAGCCCTTTACAAAAATAATGCTCATAAACTCAAATTCAACCCTAACTACTATCCATCGGTTGCAAGTGTAGATAGCAGCTAAGTTGAATCAACCTGTATATTCCTGAAATACTCAACGAAAGCATAAACGCATGTGTGACAGAAAAGAGTAAAACAACAGGTATAACATTCTTGTAAGATTCACACAACACAAAATAAAGACATATATGAATGAACAACTCATAAATATAAATCAATAAGCAGTAAATCACAAAGCAACAAGAATCAATGAATATAACATGTATATCAATCAATGTTACTCCCTCTAACATGAATATCCCAAAAATGATATACAAAGTGAAGCACCTAGATACAATCTAAAAACTCCACAAGCTCCTCAAAAACAAAAATTCTCCCCCTAACTACAAAAACTCCTCTACAAGTCAAA
The DNA here is from genome assembly GCA_963669245.1 of Quercus cerris. Lineage (NCBI taxonomy): Eukaryota > Viridiplantae > Streptophyta > Magnoliopsida > Fagales > Fagaceae > Quercus > Quercus cerris. The sequence goes on along the minus strand of OY770007.1, from coordinate 45,623,666 downwards.
AACTCCGCTCCCCTTTTTGTGACGGAATGCCAAAGGGCAATCACAAGTCGCCATCAAAAGGAGGTGGTGAGGGTGAATGAAGACGCGCAAAGTCAGCTCGCAGAGCATGAATTTCATCTAGCAAGTCCACCAAAATCTAACCATGAGCCACCTAAACGGTCATGACAGTCTCCAGGGTACGACGAACATCAAAGTCAGCCGAAGGAGGTGGAGGAACATCAGCAGCAGCAGCATCATCACCAACTGGATCAGGAACATCCTCACCAGCAAGACCTGTAGAAGAAGAAGGAGGATGTGCGCTACCAGAAAGCTCAGACCTAGGGTGTTTAGAACCAGCTCGAAAATGAGCAGCCCTCTGTCTAAGAAAAGACGCACCTATGGGAGCAATCACATGAATAGGCTCAGAGGAAAGGAAGCCACTAAGATCAAGATAAAGCAAAATCCTATGAATAAAAATATGATGCACAAGAGTATGAGTAGTAGATGAACTCCTATAAACATCGTTCAAAGAACGAAGAAAGAGATGAGGAAAACTAATAGGAGCATCAATAACCAGGGCTTACAAAAATACACACCTCTTAAGAGGAATGGTGTGAACATGAGAAATAGGCTAGATAGAATGACAGGCTATCCTAAAGAACAGATAGTGCAACCCGGAGAGCTCAGCAAAAGTGATCCTAGGATCGAAACCCCACTGGACAGAAGTCCCAGTGATGTAAGACAAGACATCACTCAACTCGGGAGACTCATCATAAGGATAGACAGGATTCTGGACCAAAGGTGTCCCTAGAGCATCAGCCACTACCCGGGGAGTAATGGTGTACTCTACACCTCGTATCCAACTCTTTACTAAAGTGTTGGAATCATAGATGCGGATAGAGATGTTCGAAAAGAACTCTCTAATCAAGGCAGAAGGTGGAGGAAGATCAAAAATATCCACCAAGGGTAACCAACCCCGACGCTCAAAGTTTGCTCTAATGGCAAGATCAAGTTCATCTAAGAGAACAGAACGCTCAGCCCAAATCTTTCTTTTAAGGTTTAGCTTCTCAAAAATCTCTTGGTTTTTCTCACTCGGAAACTTCTCACGGTCAAAAGAAGGAGGGGATGGAGAAGAGGAAGGAATAGTCCTACGGGCTCTAGTCTTCCTAGGCATGATGCTAAGGAAAGGACAGAGACACAAAGAGAAAACCAAAAGACCAGAATAAAACAAAACCAATGGCAGACTGCAAGTTAGCACAATAAAAACATATAAAAAAATCTATATGATGCATGAACAATAACAATGTTGTGATGCATGAACTAATGCAGTAAACACAGTTCGAATTAGATTCAATTTCACAAAATTGGCTCGAATATAGAGTTTCTAACAAAAACCAAAAAAAAATTGAAAAACCACTTGATAATTTTGAAACAAATTGATGAATTGATCATCACACATTATTGAAAACAAATTAGAATAACCAATTTCATCAAAACAACAAGCCAATTTCATCAATTAAACCCAATTGAACAAAAATCCCCAATTCGGATCAATTACAAACCCTAGAATTTTCAATTTCTCACAAAACCCAAAATTGATCAAATTAAACAATTAAGAACATGTTTATAGTGTGTCCCCACAAAAACCCATTGATCTATTACACAAAATTAGGCTTAAATCAACAACAATCCCAAAAAGAAAAGGGTCCAAAATTTTGAGCATAAATGCATGAAAAATGCATGAAATTTGTAAATAAACTCAAAAAGGAAGGGTAAGATAGACATACCGGCTTGAGGAAAGAGAATTCTTGCAAAAAATTCAGAGGAAAACGACAAAAATTTGAACTATTGAGCTTGCCAAGTCGGAGAGAGAGAAAAGACTTTGAAAAACTTTTGAAAAAGAGTTTGAAAAAGTCAAGAACAGTGTTTTTTTTTAAAAAAAACTAATTCGCGACTTTCGATTGATCGAAAAATACATTCAATCGATCGAATGAGACAGTCATTTTTCAACAAATTAAAGCACTTTTTCGATCGATCGAAAATTAGGTTGGATCGATCGAATTGGGCAGAGGCTCACAAAATTTTTGAGAAAAAAACACAGTTTTGAAAAACACAAACCTAATTTTGAAAACAACTCCTCAAAGCATTAAACAACGAAAACAAAATGCATGAGTATGAGATGGAATGATTTTTCAAAAACCCAATTTTAATCCCAATTTCTCCAAAGAAAATTTCAGCCATTCTCTTTTTAAATTCTCAAGCAAAAAAAATTGTTTTGCATAATTCTCAAAGTATTTTCAAACTTGGTTGGTCAGACCAAAAACACACACAATAACATGTACAAAGTTTAACAAAGAGTAACTTGTGTAGTGTGTGCAACTAGCAGAAACTTTGAGAAACATGTGAGGTGATATGTGAATAGCAATCAATCAAAAAGTCTACACAATCCATCACATAAAATTTAAAAGAGACTATCACCTAAAGAGTTACATCATATAACTCTCACATCTGCTAGAACAAAAGCTTGCAATCATGTAAGTTTCTTGTATTTTTGCCTCTTTTTTTTTTTTTTTTTTTTGTGAGATGGCATCAAGCCTAATAGTACATACCAATTTTATCATTAAGCAATTAAGCCGAGGCAACACCTTATGTTCTTTTTGTGCATGTGCTATACTTTCTCGAGCACAGAATCTTATGATATGCACTAAGGTGTTCATGATTGGCTAGTGAACAGTGGTGAGATGGTTATTTATGCCTTTCTCAAAAAGATCAAGTCCGACAGTCAAATAACATATGACTTCAAGATCAAGACAAAGTGATAAACACCATAAATATCTTTCCCACACAACATGCACTACAAAGTTTCAACTAGTCAAGTGCAATAAATAAGCTCATCAAAGCTAAACAAGGTACATAGGACATGATATGTGTAAATAAATTGACCAACCTTGTTTTCAAAAATCAAGAAAACAATGTCAAACACATTTTTGCTTTCTCCTTTTCTCCTTTTTTTTTTTTTATATATATATTTTAAAAGAGAAAACAAATAAATCCTAGAATGAAATGCATGAATGTAATGCAATGCAAGACCTAAAAAAAAAAACAGAAACACAAAAAACCAAAGAACAATGGTCACAGAGGAATGAGCAATGAAGCACAAGGACCATGTCAGAAAGACTCAATTAGGTCGAGTCTTTTGCATCCAAAGCCTTTTAGATGCACTCCGAGCATTGGAGTTCCTATTCACATTCGAATGATTTCCAACTCCAGAATTGGAATAAAGGTTCAAAGTCTTTACCAATTCACCAATAAGTGTCATAGGATCTTGTGCTTGAGGCACAGACACCTTTGGTTTAGTTGCTCTCTTAGCAACTTAAAGCTTGTAACAGTTAGGATGAATGTGTCTAGACTTTTCACAGTAATGACAAAACCAAACAGGTTTACTATGCATCTTGTCCTTAGAAAGGGTGGGTTTAGTTTCTCTCAGATCAACCCTAATCTTCTTAGGAGGTGAAACTTCTACAGGTTTGACTACCTCACTCACAGGTGGTTTGACAGTTTCACTCACAACCTCACTCACAGAAGGTTCAGAAGAAGATGAAGGAACAAAGTTCGTGGAATGTGGAGTAGACACAGAGATGCTTTCAACATATCCTATCCCAGATTTATCAGAAGGATACTTTTGAACATTCAGCATGTGATCAAGTTTAGAACTAGCAGTTCTAGCAACAGATAAATCATGTTCTAAAGTTTTAACTTTATCAAGTAAAAGCATGTTCTCAGATTTCACATGGTTCAAAAGATCATTAGCATCAAATAATTTAACAAGTAAATTTTTCTTTTCAAGCTCAAGAGAATCAATTTTCTTCAGGCCAAGTTCAACATTCATAGCATCCTGTGTAGCAACTTTGCAAAGTTTATTATAGGCCTCTTGAAGATCTGCATCCTCAGAAAGTTCCCCATCAGAAGGGTTCTCCTCAACAGATATGCTTTCATTGACTACTGCAGTAGTAGTGAAAGCAATGAAGTTTCCATCCTCGTCACATTCAGACTCATCATCAGAAACCTCATTATCACTAAGGGTTACAGCCATAACTTTACCCTTATTTCTCAAGAATGTAGGACATTCAGATTTAACATGACCATATCCTTGACATCCAAAACACTGAGCACCCAAAGAATTGTTTGAAGATTGATCTACTTTTTCTCTAGGTTTTTCAAAGTTATTAACCTTAGTGGGATCATTCTTCCTAAAGTTTCTAGGTTCAATAGTGTTTGTACCTCTTGCCCTTCTATTTGTATTTCTCAGAAAGTTTCTAAAATTCTTGGCAAGGTAAGCTATCTCTGTAGCAGAGAGCTATCATCAAATCCACCAGCCTCAACATCATCAACAGACTTAAGAGCCATTGATTTGGATTTGTTTGTTTTGGGTAAGTTAGACTCATAGGACTAAAGAGATCCTACAAGCTCATCAACAGGGATGGAGTCCACATCCTTGCTCTCAGTAATGGCAGTCACTTTGGGTCTAAAGTCTTCAGTTAATGATCTAAGTATCTTCCTAACAATTTTAGGTTGATCATAGATTTCACCCAAATTAAAAAGCAGAATTAACAATATCATTCAGTTTGGTATAAAATTCATCAAAGGATTCATCATCAGACATCCTAATGCTCTCAAACCTAGAAGTTAATTGCTGCAATTTGTTTATCTTAACTGCCTTTGTGCCTTTATGCACAGTTTGGAGGATTTTCCAAGCAGTATGAGCAACCTTAACATTAGATATCCTCTTAAATTCCTCCATAGAAACAGCATTGAAGATGGCATTCATAGCTTTGCTATTGAACCCTGCTGCTTCTTTTTCAGAAGTTTGCCACTCACTCACAGGAGTAGTGGGCTTCTGCCATCCGTACTCAACGGAATTCCAAACTCTTTCATCAATGGATTTTAGGAATGCTTTCATCCTTACTTTCCAATAAACATAGTTATTCTCATCAAAGTGAGGAGGAACAACAAGAGAGTGTCCATGCTCCATGACAACAGAGGTCAAGGATTAGCTCAGAGATCAAAAAATCTCAAAACTAAAGAGCTACCTGCTCTGATACCACTTAATGGAAAATTTTAGACCCCTTACAACACAACCATATTGAGTAGCCTAGTTAATTAGCCAAGTTGTTACTTAGTCAAATTAAGCAATTCTAGGTTAAAACAATCATATCAAGAATATATAGTAGCAGAATAATAAATAACACAAGATATGATCACCCAGGAAAATCAAACCGGTAAAAAACCTGGGGAGAATTTTACCCACCGATCCTCAAGGCAAAACTGAATTCACTATGAAAGAATTGAAGTTCATACAAAAGGACTTACAAGCTCCCCGCTCGACTTCCTAATGCTACCTACCAGTAGAACTTACTGACACGACCCCGTGAAAGCTCCGAATCCACGGACTTCTTCTTTCTTGAATTCTTCAATCAGCTACAAGCACCCACGCTTGATATTCTTTAAGTTTTAATGGTAGCAACCAAGTTGATCATTAAGATGTTGAAGTAATCTCCATCTAGAAAACCCTAAGTTTTGTGTAAAGGAAAGCTCCTCTAGATCTCACAAGAGATTTACACAAAACAGCAATGTATGAGCAACAATACAACTGGAGCAACTCTAAAAACGTGGCTAGGGTTTTGCCTTATATACCTAGGGCAAAAACATAAAACCCTAAACGTTTAATGAGTTAGGGCTGAGTTGGAAAACTGCAGAAAAACGCAATCTGATCGATTTCGATCGAGCCAGACCGAAATGCCCCAATGCATCTACAGTCTCTCGATTCCAACTTTACAATAATTAAACAACTTTGAGCACACTTTAACAAGACTAAACAAATTGTTTTGATCATGGTTTGCCAATATTACAAATTAGAGTTCTAAATAAATAAATTCCTAAACCTTTAGAACCTAACAGAAAGTACTTTAATTAAGTTCTTCAATTAAATTTAAACACATTTCTGAATTGAATTTAATTGTCTTTAGAAATTATAAATTGTATTTTAATAGTCAATAAAACAATGTATTTGAATTTGTTAGGTTCTAAGGTCTTAGGATTTTATGTATTTAGAACTCTAATTTGTAATGTTGGCAAACCATGATCAAAACATTGTATGTTGTCTTCTTTAGACTTGCTCAAAGTTGGTTTAATATTGTAAAGTTGGAATCGAGTGGCTGCAGAAGTACTTGGGACTCTCGGCCTGGCTCGATCGATCGAAGAATAGACTCGATCGATCGAAATTCGCATAAGTTGAATTTTCTGCAGAATTTCCAACTCAGCCCTACTTCATTAAACGTTTAGGGTTTTATGTTTTTACCCTAGGTATATAAATAAAACCCTAGCCACGTTTTTGAAGGTTGTCCATATTGTATTGTTGCTCATACATTGCTGTTTTGTGTGAATCTCGTGTGAGATCTTTGAGGAGCTTTCCTTTACACAAAACTTAGGGTTTTCATGGTGGAGATACTTTCTACATCTTGAAGATCATTACTGTTGCAACCATTGGAACTTAAAAGAAAAGCAAGCGGGGAGCTTGTAGCTGATTGAAGAATTCAAGAAAGAAGTAGTCCGTGGATTCGGAGCCTGCGCGTGGTCGTGTCAGGAAGTTCTACTGGTGGGTAGCATTAGGAAGTCGAGCGGGGAGCTTGTAGTCCTTTTGTACGAACTTCAATTCTTTCATAGTGAATTCAGGTTAGCCTTGAGGATCGGTGGGTCAAATCCTCCCCAGGTTTTTACCGTGTGGTTTCCTGAGTGATCATATCTTGTGTTATTTATTTTCCGCTGCATTATATCTTGATATGATTGTTTGGATTGTTTTAACCTAGAATTGCTTAATTTGACTAAGTAACAACTTGGCTAATTAATCTAGGCTACGCAATCTGTGTGTTTAAGGGGTCTAAAACCGTTCAAGTGGTATCAGAGCGTGGTAGCTCTTTTTGTTTGAGATTTTTAATCTCTGAGCTGATCCTTGACCCCTGTTGTCATGGAGCATGGACACTCTCTGTTTGTTCCTCCTCATTTTGATGGGAACAACTATGCCTATTGGAAAGTAAGGATGAAAGCATTCCTGAAATCCATTGATGAAAGGGTTTGGAATTCCGTTGAATACGGATGGGAGAAGCCCGCTACTCCTGTGAGTGAGTGGCAAACTTCTGAAAAAGAAGCAGCAAGCTTCAATAGCAAAGCTATGAATGCTATCTTTAATGATGTTTCTATGGAGGAATTTAAGAGAATCTCTAATGTTGAGGTTGCTCATACTGCATGGAAAACCCTCCAAACTGTGCATGAAGGCACAAAGGCAGTTAAGATAAACAAACTGCAGCAATTAACTTCTAGGTTTGAAAACATTAGGATGTCTGATGATGAATCCTTTGATGAATTTTATGCCAAACTGAATGATATTGTTAATTCTGCTTTTAATTTGGGTGAAATCTATGATCAACCTAAGATTGTTAGGAAGATTCTTAGATCTTTAACTGAAGACTTTAGACCCAAAGTGACTGCCATAACTGAAAGCAAGGATGTGGACTCCATCCCTGTTGATGAGCTTGTAGGATCTCTTCAATCCTATGAGTCTGACCTACCTAAAGTAAACAAATTCAAATCAATGGCTCTTAAGTCAGTTGATGATGTTGATGGTGGTGGATTTGATGATGAGCTCTCTGCTACAGAGATTGCCTATCTTGCCAAAAACTTTAAGAACTTTCTTAGGAATACAAATAGAAAGGCAAGAGGTACTTACACTGCTGAACCTAGAAATTTTAGGAAGAATGATCCCACTAAGGTTAACAATTTTGAAAAACCTAGAGAAAATTCTGGTCAATCTTCTAATAACTCTTTGGGTCCTCAGTGTTTTGGCTGTCAAGGGTATGGTCATGTGAAGTCTGAATGTCCTACATTCTTAAGGACTAAGGGTAAAGCTATGGCTGTAACCCTTAGTGATAATGAGGTTTCTGATGATGAGTCCGGTGGTGACGAGGATGGAAACTTCATTGCTTTCACGGCTACTGCTATAGTCAATGAAGGCATATCTGCTGAAGAGAACCCTTCTGATGAGGAACTCTCTGAAGATGCAGATCTTCAAGAGGCCTATAACAAACTTTGCAAAATTGCTGCAAAGGATGCTATGAAAGTTGATCTTGGCCTAAAGAAAATTGATTCTCTTGAGCTTGAAAAGAGAAATTTGCTTGTTAAACTGTTTGATGCAAATGAACTTTTGAATAATGTTAAATCTGAGAACATGCTTTTGCTTGATAAAGTTAGAACTTTGGAACATGATTTATCTGTTGCTAGATCTGCTAGTTCTAAACTTGATCACATGCTGAATGTTCAAAAGTATCCTTCTGATAAAACTGGGTTAGGATATGTTGAAAGCATCTTTGATACTGGACCACATTCCACTACTTTTGTTCCTTCTTCTTCTTCTGGACCTTCTGTGAGTGAGGTTGTGAGTGATACTGTCAAACCACCTGTGAGTGAGGTAGTAAAACCTGTAGAAGTTTCACCACCTAAGAAGACTAGGGTAGACTTAAGAGAATCTAAACCTAAGGAGCCTACCAAATCTAAGGACAAGATGCATGGTAAACCTGCGTGGGTTTGTCATTATTGTGGTAAGTCTGGACATATTCGTCCTAACTGTTACAAGCTTCAAGCTGATAAGAGAGCAAATAAACCAAAAGTGCCTGTGCCTCAAGCACAAGATCCTATGGCATTAATTGGTGAATTGGTAAAGGTGTTAAACCTTTATTCCAATCATGGAGTTGGGAATCACTCAAATGTGAATAAGAACTCCAATGCTCATGGTGCATCTAAAAAGTTTTGGATGCAAAAGACTCGAACTAATTGAGTCTTTCTGACATGGTCCTTGTGCTTCATTGCTCTATTCTTTTGTGACCATTGTTCTTTGTTTTTTGTGTTTTTCTTTGTTCTAGGACCTGCATTGCATTACATTCATGCATTTCATTCTAGGATTTATTTGTTTTCCTTTAAATAAAAAAAAATAAATAAATAAATAAAATAAAAAAAAAAAGAAGGAAAAGAAGGAAGCAAAATTTATGTTGAACATAATGTTCTTGATTTTTGAAAAACAAGGTTGGTCAATTTATTTACACATAACATGTCTTATGTACCTTGTTTAGCTTGGATGAGCTTACTTTATTGCACTTTACTAGTTGAAGTTTTGTAGTGCATGTTGTGTGGGAAAGATGTTTATGGTGTTTATCACTTTGTCTTAATCTTGAAGTCACATGTTATTTGACCATCGGACTTGATCCTTTTGAGAAAGGCATAAATAACCATCTCACCACTGTTCACTAGCCAATCATGAACACCTTAGTGCATATCATAAGATTCTGTGCTCGAGAAAGTGTAGCACATGCACAAAAAGAACATAAGGTGTAGCCTCAAAATAAGTTAAAACTGGTGTGTACTATTAGGCTTGATGCCAATTCACTTAATTCAAACCGGTGTGTACTATTAGGCTGAATGCCATCTCATACAAATAAGAGGCAAAAATGCAAGAAACTTACATGATTGCAAGCTTTTGTTCTAGGAGATGTGGGAGTTATAGGATGTAACTCTTTAGGTGATAGTCTCTTTTGAATTCTATGTGATGAATTTTGTAGACTTTGTGATTGATTGCTATTCACATATCACCTCACATGTATCTCAAGTTTTTGCTAGTATCACACACGACACAAGTTACTCCTTGTTAAACACTGTACATGCTAGTGTGTGTTTTTGGTCTGACCAACCAAGTTTGAAAATATCTTGAGATTTATGCACAACATATTTGTTGCTTGAGAAAATTCAATGGGAGTTTGATTGCAATTTGTTTAAGAATATTGGGTTCAAATTTTGGGTTTTTGAAAAAGCATTCCATCTCATACTCATGCATTTTGTTTCTTCAATTTAATGCTTTGAGGAGTTATTTTCAAAATTCGGCTTGTGTCTTTCAAAAACTGTGATTTTTCCAAAATTTAGTGAGCCTCTGCCCATTTCGATCGATCCAACCTGTTTTTCGATCAATTGAAAAAGTGCTCTCATTTGTCTTAAAATGACTGTGCTTTTCGATCGATCGAATGTAATTTTCGATCGATCGAATATCGTGGAAAAGCTTTTTAAAAGTTCAGTTCTGACTTTTTCAAAGGTTCTATTCAAACCTTTTTCAAACTTTTTCTCTCTCTCCGCGTTGGCAAGGCTCCACACCTCAGGATTTTTGTCGTTTTCCTCCGTTGCTTTTGCAAAATCTCTCTTTCCTCAAGCCGGTAAGACTCTTTTGCCCTTCCTTTTGATGTTATTTTCATTATTTCATGCATAAATCCATGCATTTAAGGGTAATTTTCGGACTTTGTTCTTTTTGGATTTTCTGATTGATTCAAACCTTATTTTATGAAATTGATCATTGGGTTTTTGTGGGGACACATTATATTAATGATCCTTGGTGGTTAATTTGATCAATTTTGTGTTTTGTGAAAAATTGAAAATTCTAGGGTTTGTTCTTGATCCGAATTGGGGCTTTTGTTAAATTGGATAGAATTTGATGAAATTAGCTTGTTGTGTTAGTGTAATTAAGCATTATATTCTATGTGCTATGTTTTGTAATGCTTAATTCATCAATTTGTTGCAAAATTTTCAAGTGGTTTTTCAAATTTTGGGATTTTTGATAGAAATTCCTTGTTCAAGCCAATTTTGTCCAATTACTCTCAATTAAACTTAATTTGTCACTGCATTTAGATCATGCATCACAACATTATATTGTTCATGCATCATATAGATTTTTTCTATATTATTTATTGTGCTAATTTGCAGTCTGCCCTTGGTTTTGTTTTCTCTTGTTTCTTTGTGTTTGTCTCTTTGTGTCTCTGTCCTTTCCTTAGCACTATGCCTAGGAAGACTAGAGCTCGTAGGAGTGTTCCCTCACCTTCTCCCTCACCCCCTCCATCCTTTGATAGTGAGAGGTTTCCGAGTGAGGAAAACCAAGAGACTTTTGAGAAACTGACCGTTAAGAGAAAGATTTGGGCTGAGCGTTCTGTGCTATTAGATGAGCTTGATCCTGCCATTAGGGCAAATTTTGAGCGTCGGGGTTGGTTACCCTTGGTGGATGTTTCTGATCCTCCTCCACCTTCTGCCTTGATTAGAGAGTTCTATTCGAACATCTCTATCCGCGTCTATGATTCCAACACTCTTGTTAGGAGTTGGATACGAGGCGTAGAGTACACCATTACTCCTCGGGTAGTGGCTGATGCTCTAGGGGTACCTTTGGTCCAGCATCCTGTCTATCCTTATGATGAGTCTCCCGAGATTAGCGATGTTTTGTCATACGTCACTGGTACTACTGTCCAGTGGGGTTCTGATCCTCGGATCACTACTGCTGAGCTCTCTGGGTTGCACTATCTGTTCTTCCGGATAGCTTGTCATTCGATCTTAGGATTTTAGAACTCTAATTTGTAATGTTGGCAAACCATGATCAAAACATTGTATGTTGTCTTCTTTAGACTTGCTCAAAGTTGGTTTAATATTGTAAAGTTGGAATCGAGTGGCTGCAGAAGTACTTGGGACTCTCGGCCTGGCTCGATCGATCGAAGAATAGACTCGATCGATCGAAATTCGCACAGGTTGAATTTTCTGCAGAATTTCCAACTCAGCCCTACTTCATTAAACGTTTAGGGTTTTATGTTTTTACCCTAGGTATATAAATAAAACCCTAGCCACGTTTTTGAAGGTTGTCCATATTGTATTGTTGCTCATACATTGCTGTTTTGTGTGAATCTCGTGTGAGATCTTTAAGGAGCTTTCCTTTACACAAAACTTAGGGTTTTCATGGTGGAGATACTTTCTACATCTTGAAGATCATTACTGTTGCAACCATTGGAACTTAAAAGAAAAGCAAGCGGGGAGCTTGTAGCTGATTGAAGAATTCAAGAAAGAAGTAGTCCGTGGATTCGGAGCCTGCGCGTGGTCGTGTCAGGAAGTTCTACTAGTGGGTAGCATTAGGAAGTCGAGCGGGGAGCTTGTAGTCCTTTTGTACGAACTTCAATTCTTTCATAGTGAATTCAGGTTAGCCTTGAGGATCGGTGGGTCAAATCCTCCCCAGGTTTTTACCGTGTGGTTTCCTGGGTGATCATATCTTGTGTTATTTATTTTCCGCTGCATTATATCTTGATATGATTGTTTGGATTGTTTTAACCTAGAATTGCTTAATTTGACTAAGTAACAACTTGGCTAATTAATCTAGGCTACGCAATCTGTGTGTTTAAGGGGTCTAAAACCGTTCAGAATTGAGTTATTCAATGGTACAGAGCATGCTTAATTCTGCTAAGGGAAGAACTGTGGTAACATAGTATACAGTACTATTGAAAAAGGCTAACAAAAATTGAAAGCATGGTGCCCAGGGTTATACCAAATATTTGATGAGTTTATTCAACATATTAGAATTGATTAACTTGATTTTAATTTGGTACTTTATATGAGAAAGATAGGTTTTCTGAAGCTATTGTAATTTTTTTTTTCTTCTCATATTGTATACTTGAAGCAGAACAAATTGGAGAAAATCAAAATACTTGAGTGAGAAATTTTATCTTGGATAGGGGTAGTCACTTTGGGATCCAAGTTTTGACAAGGAATTTTAACTGGGAATTAGGAATTATTCTTCTATCTTGACATAAACATTTGATAAACGGTTAAGTAACTTAACTCTGTATATAATTTCTAATTCAACTGGTATGAATATGTGGAGTTCACTATATAAGTTCACAGATAATCCAAGGCAATAGATCACATTTGTAAGAAACGTAGAATTGTCAACTAACAGTTCCGTATGGGCTTCTAATCCCTTTTTTCATGTGTCTAGATTATTAAAAAAAATTTAAAAATGCTCTTTTTTGGTAATAGATATAACATAATTTAAATTTACAACATCCTTTTTTAATTTTTATAATAATTGTTCTTTATTATCATGTCACGACATTAATATTTTTTTTTCTTTTTATGTTACAAAAAGTCTGGCTCAAGCCCCAATGCCTGAGCTTTAGTCCCTTGATCTTAAGGGCCTACTAGGATCCACAAAAATCCCAACTCCCATATTGGAGCTGAGAGCCACAGTGACAGATACAACAAAAAAAGCCTCAACAATAATAGTGAACACAATGCACTTCCTTGAACAACAAACACTGACAAAGGTTCAAGAACATTTCTCATCTCCAGTTTTTTCCTTGGGCTCTGGTGGGATTGACGAACTTAACTTCTCTAGACGACTTCATCCAAACCAACGAGGCAGACGGACTAACCAGGTGCTTCTGACGAGATGAGTCACATTACTGACGAAGGAAAAGAAGTCATTCAATGCAGTCAAATAAATGCCTCGAATGGTTATAGGGACAACTATACAGACCGTTGGAAGCTCATCAAAGCTCACATCATTGACCAGGAGGTGTTACCAACAGAGACATTAAAACCACATTAACAACCACAACAGCTAGGGGCTGTGGAAACATATATAAAGCCCTCACAGCATCAATACAAGGTACATAGACACACTTAGAAATATCTCTTGCTTTATTACATTACGTTATTCTTTCCCAAAGAATTTCCTTATACTGACTTTGGCATCGGAGATGTTGTAGCAGGTACCACACCGATGACCATTCTAAGGAAGCTACCTTTCCACTTCTACAATCACAATGATGAGGGCTTGGCTCCATCTGGACGCACTTACTTTAACTGACGAGTTTGCACTTCATTAGTTTGGCATCACCTGTAGGAATGACATTTTCATATTTAGATTCGAAAACACAGTTTCCATCAACTTCTATATTCAAATAGAGTCCAACCAAGATCCAACAGTCTTAGCTCAACAAGTCTAGGCTCTTGTAGCCACCGTTAAAGAGCTCACCAGGCAAAATCAGGAAATGAAATTACGACTTCAACAGGAGGAGAACCGGTCCAGAGCCAACCAAAAGGATGAGGGAGATAGTCATAGAAGAAGTGACCGCTGAAGGCCAACTACTCCATATGAACAGAACTCAGATCTTCTTCAAAAGATAAGGAAGGAAATGGACAAGCTAAGGAACACCATCAAGGAGGAAACGGACCGGAATCTGGATAGAATGATCAGGGCCATAGATTCACCTTTCACTATGGTGGTCCTAGAATGTCCAATGTCGTCGAAATTCTGATTGCCTCAATTTGAGCCGTTTGACGAGCTCAAGGACCCCCAGGACCACCTCAACACCTTCAAAATGATGCTAGGCCTTCAACAGCCCCCTGACGAGATACTGTGTCGTTCCTTCCCCACCACTCTCAAAGGAGCAGTAAGGGAATGGTTCCCAAAGTTGCCAACATCGTCCATCAACAACTTTGAGCAGTTGAGTAACGCCTTGCGCCACTTCATCAGAGGGCAACGCCCTAAGAGGCCAGTGGACCACTTGCTCACCATTAGATAAGGGGAGAAAGAAACCCCAAGGTTGTATGTGAAACTTCTCACTCAGGAAACTCTAGAGGTAGACGAAGTTGATGACAAGGACTGCCAGTTTCACAAGAATTACGACCACTATGCAAAAGATTGCCGGGACCTAAAGAAACAGATAGAGGAATTGATACGGAAAGGGAAACTGCAGAAATATGTAAAGAAGGGGAAGTTTAGCAAGTTTAGAGACGGAATCAAAAGACAACGCAAGTCTTCGCCCAGAGACGAAGACCATACGTTCCAGCCTCTGTAGAATATAATCGGGGAGATAAAGACAATTGTAGGAGGGCCATTCACAAGCAGGTCATTCAAATCCTTCAAAAAAGCATGTCAGAAGCAAGTGAACAGCATCTAAATGACACCCCCGTATAAGTAGAGACGGATAGACGAACTAGGACATGTCCTTTAACGAGGAAGATGCTAGGGGAGTGAAGCAGCCATATAACGATCCCTTAGTCATAATGCTCACGATAGAAGGATTCAATACCTAAAGGATCCTCATGGACAATGGTAGCTCCGCAGACATCATCTACCTTCCCACTTTTCAGCAGCTGAAGCTAGAGCCAGGGAGTCTATGCCCATTCGATTCCCCTCTCATCAGTTTTAGTGGAGACAGAGTATATCCCAAAGGCATAGTGATGTTGACAATAACAATGGGAACCCACTCAAGACAGTTAACCTGTCAGTTAGACTTCCTGATGGTAAATTGCCCCTCATCTTACAATGTGATTATTGGGAGGCCCACGCTCAATCGATGGAAGGCAGCCACGTCCACCTATTGCCTAAAGGTAAAGTTCCCAACAGAGAACGGTGTGGGCAAAGTGAAAGGAGATCAAGTATTAGCTAGGGAATGCTACCAAGCAGTGCTAGCTGCAAAAGAAAACCATACCTAGATGATCAAAGAAAAGGAGGAAGATAAAGTGGAAACCCTAGAGACAGTGGAGTTGGTTGAAGGCGAGGCAACCAAGATGACAAGAATTGGGACAACGCAAAGTCCCAAGATGAGATCAAGGCTCATCCAGTTCCATAAGGAAAACTTGGACGTCTTCGCATGGAGTCACGAGCACATGCCAGGCATACCTCTAGAAGTCATTCAACATAAGTTGAATGTGGACCCGGAGAGAAAGCTCGTCCAGTAAAAACGAAGAGTCTTCACCCCGAAATGAAATCAAGCAGTTACAGACGAGGTTAACAAACCATTGTCAGCAGGCTTTATCCACGAAGTCTAATATCCTTACAGGCTTGCAAACGTTGTCCTAGTGAAGAAAGCGAATGGGAAATGGAGAATGTGCGTGGACTTCATGGACTTGAACAAAGCTTGCCCAAAAGATAGTTTCCCTCTACCAATGATAGACCAGCAAGTGGATTCTACAGCCGAGCATAAATTACTGACGTTCATAGATGCTTTTTCAGATACAACCAGATAAAAATGGCTGAAGAAGATTAGGAAAAAACTGCTTTCATCACAAGTCAAGGGCTCTATTGCTATAAGGTGATGCCCTTTGGACTAAAGAATGCGAGAGCAACTTATCAGAGGTTAGTGAACAAAATGTTCAGCAAGAAAATTTTTGGCCCTTTGCATAATGGGGAATCGACATCATTGGCCTGTTGCCTCAAGGAAAAGGACAGGTAAAATTCCTACTAGTCGTCGTTGATTACTTCACAAAGTGAGTCGAAGCAGAGGCCTTAGCAACCATCACCGAAGCCAAAATCCAGAACTTCGTGTGGAAGAACATCATTTGCAAGTTTGGTATTCCACGGACGATCATATCAGACAATAGGTGGTAGTTCGACAGCCAAAGTTTTAGAGACTTCTGTTTAGGCCTAAGGATCAAGAACCAGTACAGGTCCCCAGGGCATCCACAGGCAAACAGATAGACGGAGGTGATGAATCGGAAGCTACTCAAGATTATCAAGGCCAAATTAGACGATGCAAAGGGTGCCTGGCCGGAAGAATTGCCCAACGTCTTATGGGCCTATAGGACCATAGCAAGAATGCCAACAGGAGAAACCCCCTTCAGACTCACCTATGGCATCGAGGCAGTGATCCCGGTCAAGGTTGGAATTAGCAGCATCAGGCGAGAGATGTTCCACGAAGAGAATAATAACAACCAGCTACGAGTCAACCTAGATTATCTAGACGAAGTGAGAGAGAAAGCCTCTGACAAGATAACAAAGTACCAACAGAAGATAGCTGAGTACTACAACAAGAGGGTGAAGCTCAAACGACTTGACATAGGAGACCTCGTCCTACGCAAGGTTACCCTAGCAACCAAAGATTCTGCCCAAGGAAACTTAGCCCCACGTGGGAAGGACCCTACCGGGTCGTCCATTACTCTAGACGAGGCAATTATCACCTAGAGACCCTGGACGGACAGAGACTCCTGCGACCATGGAACATTGAGCACTTGAAGAAATACCACCAATAGATGTAACGGACAGTTGTACTCATTCTTGAAAGCAAAAAAAAGAATTATTCAATCGATATCTTAATGAGAACATATTTTGTAATGTGAAAATCGCCCAAAAATGGATAAGTAACAAGATTCCACCTAGACAGATGTAAGTTACTGACGAAGCCATAAGAATGACAAGATCCCTAAAAGGGTGTAAGTCACAAAAAGAAGAAAAAAAAATGGCTAAGTAATAAGATTCCGCCTAGACGGATATAAGTACTGATGAAGCCACTAGAATGACAAGATCCCTAAAAGGGTGTAAGTCACAAAAAGAAGAAAAAAAATAACTAAGCAACAAGATTTCACCTAAACAGACACAAGTTACTGACGAAGCCAAAAGACAAGATGCTACTCAAATGCATACCTGAAAACAAGGCCACAAAGAGAGAACATCCTTCAAAAAAGGCTCAGGGCTGAATCTGAGCTCTCAACCGGTTCACCAAAACCCTCAACAAGAACCATTGAGATGGTATGAGTCGTGTAGACAAAACAAGTTGTTGACGAAGAAAGTCACAACTAAAAACTTCTTACTAAGTACAAAGCATTGACGCAGAAAGGAAAACTACAGGAACAAAAACCAAAAGCAAGTAAGTATACAACTGCTAATTTAGTTTAAGCCCAAAAATGGCAAGCAGTTACCATTGTTTTTACATCTAAACCAAAGACCCATAAACACTGGGCTAAGGACATTGTCCTCAAAGCAAATTAAAAGAAAAAATTGTTATGAAATTAGACTTACAAAAGGCCCAAAACACAACGGGCACCTAAAAAAAAAGAGTAACCGGTTCAGGCGTTCTCAGCTAGATCGTCACCAGCGGGAGGAGGAAGAGCACTCTCAAGGGCATCACCATCAAGGGCTGTGGAGTGGGAGGCCTCGTCAACTGCCATCTCCTTATCTACTTCTTCAAGGTCCAAGTTCTCCAGATCTACTCTAGAAGGATGCTTGATGAAATACTGCCTTAAAAGCTCAAACCCTTTGAAGTACCAGCTGAAGAGCACAGTATTGTACTCTTCCGTCTGTTGGAAAACCCTCAATGGCCTTAGTAGCTATGGTTTCGATCTTCTCCTTGGCAACCAGGAGTTGCTCATCCTTCTCCAAAGTCACCTGCCGTTCAGCCCTAAGATCGTCACTCAGGGTCTTGGCCTTTTCCTTGGCATGGTTAGCTTCGTCCATGGCAGTTATCAAATCCTTCTTCAACTTCGAGTTTTCTGCCTCGAAGGCCGACACCTGAGACACAGTAGACTCGACCTTGGCCTCTTGAGTAAGATACTCTGAGGTAAGGTGAAGACTCCCCCCCCCCCCCCCCAAGCCCCTAGGAGAAAAAAATCATAAAAATAATAATAATAATAATAAATAAATAAATAAAGAAGAAGAGAAGAAATGCTTAGGGTACACGGACGTGATTTCATAAACACTCTTACTAAAATCAAGGGTAGTTTTTGGCCCATCAGGAATGTACATTGAATGCAACTGCAAATCTAAAATCCCCAATCTTACCTGTAAAATTATGATTCTAAAAAAAAAAAACTTGTAAAATTATAATAAATGCAAAGAAATTTACAAAGTCAGTCGTACATACGAACATCATAGAAATTTCAATTTATTGTTTCCATAATCCCATAATCGAACAACACATGTTTATAATTGTGACCATCACAAAAATGCAACATTAAAATCAAGAAAAACAATAATCTCACTCTTGTTCAAAGTAGAAAATGTCAGGAAAGAAAAGAAATATGACAATAATCAAAATAAGGGATGGAGTCCAACTTTAAATATTTCCACTCAGACAAATTGTACCCACCTTTGTGGGTATAATCAACCTACGGACATAAACACAAATCCACTTATCCCTAAGCCTACCAAAAGCACACAAGCAATTTCCCAATTAGTCCTATGACATTAGAAATGAGCTCTAGCTCAAGTCATACTTTTCCTATAATAATGCGATAGAGAGGGTCAAATCATGGATTCAAACCTCACTAGGTTCATTTGTATCCTACTAAAAAAAGGTTCACTTGTGTTAACAATATAAAGAGAGAGAGAATGACTGAATAGTCAGTATAATAATGTGTGTGAAACAATGTACAAAAGAGAGCCTTTATATAGGCTAGGTATGTGTGCAGTACAAGTAATATAAGTGTAGTACAAGTAATATACTAGGCTAAGCCCAATGGGCTAATCTATACACTAACATCCCCCCTCAAACTCGAGGTGGCAAGGAGGAAGCCAACTGGAGTTTGGATATAAGATCTTGAAGATGACCAGGTGGGTGAGACTTAGTGAAGATATCAGCAGGCTGGTCAGCAGATGAGATGGAGAACAACTTGAGATTGCCTTTCTTGAGATGCTGGCGAGTGATGTGGCAGTCGATCTCAATGTGCTTGGTGCGTTCGTGGAAGACATCATTATGAGCAATGTAGATAGCACTACAATTGTCACAATAAAGAGGAGTAGCAGTGGGCTGTGGAGCATCCATGTCAACCAAGAACCAGCGAAGCCAGACAAGCTCGCAGGTGGTGTCGGCAAGGGCACGATACTCAGCTTCAGTACTGGAACGGGAAACAACATCCTGCTTTTTGCTACGCCATGAGACAAGAGAAGTACCCAACAGGAAATAGAAACCTGTGATAGAGCATCGATCAGTCGGATCACCTACCCAGTCCGCATCTGAATAAGCATGAAACTCAAGAGAAGACTGAGAAGAGTAGTGTAGACCATGATAAAGTGTACCCTTGACATATCGGAGAATCCGAAGAACAGCAGCATAGTGGACAGAATGAGGGGCATCTATGAATTTACTAACCATACCCACGGCATGTGAAATATCTGGACGAGTAACAGTGAGATAGATCAGACTACCAACCAACTGACGATAGCGAGTAGCATCAGATATAGGATCACCATCCAAGGGTGTGAGCTTTGCATTGTATTCCAAATGAGTGGAAACAGTCTTGTTGTCAGTGATACCGGCTTTGGAGAGAAGATCAGAAGCATATTTAGCTTGGGAAATATAGTATCCATCAGAGGATGAGGTAACCTCAAGCCCAAGAAAATAGCTGAGAGTACCCAAATCTTTCATCTCAAAATGCTGACTAAGGAAGTGCTGGAGAGAGCGGATACCTGCAGAATCATCTCCAGTAATAATCATATCATCAACATAGAGAAGAATAAGAGTGATACCAGCAGAGGATCTTCGGACGAAGAGAGCAGTGTCATGAGGACTCGAAGTGAAACCCTGCTGAGCAACAACTGAGCTGAACTTTTCAAACCAAGCTCGAGGAGCCTGCTTGAGGCCATAAAGAGCAAGGCGAAGGCGACAAACTTGACTGCCTGAGTGTGGATAGCCAGGGGGTGGTTGCATGTACACTTCTTCTTAAAGGTCTCCATTGAGGAAAGCATTCTTCACATCCATTTGATAAAGAGGCCAACGGCAAACAGCAGCCACAGCAATGAGACATCTGACAGATGGAAGGCGAGCAACAGGAGCAAATGTTTCCTCATAGTCAATGCCATACTCTTGGGTAAAGCCCTTGGCAACAAGGCGAGCCTTATATCGTTCAACAGATCCATCAACCTTGGTCTTGATCTTGTAAACCCACTTACAACCTACTACAGACTAACTAGGAGGCAAATCAACCATATCCCAAGTGTGATTTTTATGAAAGGCATCTAGTTCATCATTCATAACTTGTTGCCAAAAAGGGTCAGTATGGGCCTCACGATAGGTGTGAGGTTCATAGAGGGTGGCAAGGGCAAAAGAGCAGTGATAATCAGAGAGATAAGGGGGAGGAATGCTTACCCGAGTGGAACGATGAAGTTCAGGACCATCAGGAGACTCAGGAGAGGGTGGTGCCATAGGATCCAAGACAGGTGGGTCATATGCCGGGGACAGAACCGGAGATGAGTCGTCTGGAGAGGCAGCCGATGTTGAAGAATCCTCCACAAGTTCAGGATAGAGAGGGAGGAAAAGATCAGTAAAAATGGGAGACTCAGAGGAAGAGGATGTAGAAAACTGCTGAAGACTCGTAAAAGGACGATGTTCCCAAAACTCAACATGACGGGAGACACGAAGACGATGAGAAATGGGATCATAGCAGCGAAACCCCTTTTGAGATACACCATAACCAAGGAAACAACAGAGACGAGCACGAGGTTGGAGCTTTGTTCGTTCATGAGGAGGAAGAGAGACAAAGCAAGCACAACCAAAAACCCGAAGAGAGGAGTAGTCAGGGGTTTAACCATAGAGAAGCTCAAATGGTGATTTGTTGTGTGTAGTTGGTGAAGGGATATGATTAATGATGTATACAGCAGTGAGTGCAGCCTCACCCCAAAAGCGCTCAGGAAGAGAGGCAGAAATGAGAAGGGTGCGGACAACATCAAGAATGTGACGATGTTTTCGTTCTGCACGACCATTTTGTTGAGAGGTGTAAGGACAAGACCGCTGAGTAAGTGTACCATGATTGTCTAAAAAGGATAGGAAAGATTTATCATTATATTCTGGAGCATTATCTGATCGAAAAACTTTGACGGTGCGATTGAACTGTGTTTCAATCATTTTATGAAATGTTTGGTAAATAGACACAAGTTCAGACCTATGATGAAGCAGATAAATCCAAGTATATCGAGAAAAATCATCCACAAATATGACAAAATATCTAGATCCCCCCTCAGTAGGAACAGGTGCAGGACCCCAAATATCAGAATGTATAAGATCAAAGGGTGCAGAAGAAAATGAGTCACTATTATTAAAGGGCAATTTTGTTTGTTTGCCAAAATGACAAGAAGTACAATCAAATTTTTGAAACTAAACTGAACCTAAATGACCTTGAGAAGCTAACAACTGAAGACGAGATAAGGATGGATAACCAAGACGAGCATGCCATAGATCAGGTAAGGAGGTGGTAGTGGTAGCAGCTGTAGAAACAACTTGTGAAGGAATCTTCAAGTCATGAACCTCAAACATGCGACCAACCTTACGGCCTGTCCCAAGCACTTGACCTGTCCGGGGATCCTGCACATCCACACCATGATTAGTAAAGAGAAGATCTACGCCTAATTCACAAAGTTGACCAACAGAAAGCAAATTGAGGGATAACTTTAGGATATGAAAAGTGTCACTAAGGGATAAACAAGGAGAAGAGATTGTTCCTTTATGACTAACAGGCATAGGAGTTCCATCAGCAGTGTAAATGGTGATTGGATGTTCTAAGGGTGCCTTATCAGAAAATTGGGATTCATCAGGAGTCATATGGTTACAACATGCAGTATCAAAAAACCAAGGTTGTTTACCTGAGGTGACAGAAAGGGCAGTGGAAGTGCGGGATAAAACCTGTTGAACAACTGCCTCAATATCAACCGTAGTAAGTGAGGAAGTCAAAGATGGACCTGTAGGAACCGATGGATCTGAAGGACATACAGCAGCTGCCCGAGGAAGAGAAGCTTTATTCTGCTCTTGCACAAATTTCTGCAGTTTGCGACAAACTGAGATGTCATGGCCTTTAGCACGGCAAAACTCACAGCGAGTACCTTTGGAAGACTGAGAGGTGGGACGCCCAGAGTTTATTCATGGAGGAGCAGTGAATGCAGCAATGGGAGGCTGTGGAGATGGTGTAGCCAATACATGATTAGATGATGACATGTGATGAGTAGGCCGACGGTTCTCCTCAGAAATGAGCTCCTTGACTGCAGCATCAAGAGAAGGAGTAGGAGACCGACTAAGCAGAGAAGCCCTAGTAGGCTCAAAATCCTCACGCAAACTCATCATGAAGTGCATAAATCTACGGCGATCCCGATATTTGACAAAGAGCTCAATGTCCTTAGAACACACTAGTGGAGGATCTGCAACAGAGAGTTGTTCCCACATAGTAGAAGTCTGAGAATAAAAATCAGAAATAGACTGACTTGTCTCTTGGCGCATTTGATAAAGTTTTGATTCAATGTGGAACTCCAAGCTTAAATCATTAGTACAATTATAGCGATCGGCCAAAAACTTCCAAGCAACCTCAGCAGTCTCAAGACGAGGAAGAAGATTATGAATGGAGGGAATAGAGGTATTAATAAACCAAGACAAGATCTTACTCTGAATACTCTCCCATTCCTCTAGGCGATCTTCATAATCATCTATTGCAACAGTAGTCGTGGAAGACTCTTCAGCAGCTGTGACTTTGGACTTAGGGTTTGGTACTGGCTTAGGAATTGAACCAGTCACATATCTCCACAGTTTACGACCCTTGAGAAAAACAGTCATATTTTGAGACCATGCATGATAGCTAGTAGGACCATCCAACATAATGGTGATAGGACGTATAATGTCGCGTTCATTTTGTTGAGCCATAATGAAGAAAATGACCAAAAAATGAGATTTAGAGACCTCAAATGCAGAAACGAAGCCCAGAATCGGAATCTACGCGAAAAACTGAGCAAGACAGGTCCTGTTGAAAAATTTTGACTTTGGTCAAAGTCAACGGTCAACGGTCTGGTCAACGGTCAACGGTCAACGGCTGACGCTGACGTGGGATGCTGATGTGGCGTAGTGACGTGGATGCTGACGTGGTGGAGTGACGTCACCTAGGGCTGACGTGGCAGTCCGTGAAACGGAGCAGGGTGCATGTGGCGCGTGACTAGCGTGTGGAAGGGAGTGACGGCGCATGGTGGCGCGTGGCGGCTCGTGCTCGTGAGGCAGAAACTTCTGGCGGTGCGTGGAGGCGCGTGGAAGGTTGTTTCTGGCAGATTTTTGTTAGGTTTTGCTCGGGACTGTCAGATCTGTCAATGTGTGCCTTTACTTTGGCAGTTTGATCAACAAACTGGCAAAATCCGAGTGTTCTAGGGTTGTGGGCGTGACGGCGGTGACTCGCTTCTGACAGTGATTACTGGATGAAGGCGAGGGCAGCGGAAGAATGCCGGAGATGTCCACAAGAACCAAAAAATCAGAGGAAAGGCTCTGATACCATGTTAACAATATAAAGAAAGAGAGAATGACTGAATAGTCAGTATAATAATGTGTGTGAAACAATGTACAAAAGAGAGCCTTTATATAGGCTAGGTATGTGTGCAGTACAAGTAATATAAGTGTAGTACAAGTAATATACTAGGCTAAGCCCAATGGGCTAATCTATACACTAACAACTTGTATCTTACAAATCAAAGACAGAAAAGGAGGTGATCACAACAATAGAGCACCTTGAAACACCACCAGACTCATAAAAAAAAATATAATTATTTGGCTTGCCGTCTTTCATGAAATACGCTAATATAGAATCAATGTTAATATCCACCCTCTAGCTATCTTATTATTAAGCTTCTATTTTCAGGTCTTCCCCAATCCATAAAATTAAAAAGACGCATTAATCAAAGTGATAAAGGAAAACTTCCTTGCGCTATAGTCAAGCTGATAGACATAATGCTTGTATAAAAATGCCAAGCTCACAAATTATGTGGCAGCGCCCTCTATCTGTAAGGGCACATTCTAGAGATTTCTAACAGCTTTAACCTGCAACTCTATAAATCTTAGATGTAAATTACACTCAGTTAAGACAATACAATCTCCCCCCAACCTACCAAAAGTGTATATTGTTTAGATATGCAAAATGGGAATTGGAACATCATATGCCACTTAACATGGATCATGAGTTGGAATGAAAACCCAAAACTAAAATCACATCAGAAGTACCAAAGGATATAGGACAAATACATGGCAAAAAAAAAAATAACCAAGGAAGAAAAAAAAATAACACCAACCAAATACAGTCACTTGGTGAAGACCGACTAAGAGTCCGTTTGGATACAGCTAAAAACTGAAAACTGAAAATTGAATACTGAAAACACTGTAGCAGAATAATTTTTAAATGTGTGAATAGTATTGTGAGACCCATTTTTAATGAAAAATTGCTAAAAAGTGATATTTGTGGGTCTGTAAACTGTGCACAAATACACTGTTCACAGTTGAAAAGTCAGCCTTTGCGGCTGAAAAAAAAAAAAAAAAAAAACTGAATGCGTTTTGCACCCAGACGTGGACGCAAAACGCAGTACCCAAACAGGTACTAAGCCTCTATAGAGATCCACATTTTTAAGCAAATCCGTACAAAGTGATTCAGGGATACTCTTCTTGGTATTATAATGCTTTCCAATGGTCGTGAGAGTATCTCTAAAGAATCCATTAGAAAAAATTAGACAATGAAAAGCTAGTATGCAACATGATAGCTTAGTTAAGCATTATATAGGAAAATCGTTTTCTCATTATGAATCAAAGTTCCTATTATATAGAGTGTGTAAATGAAAAGTTCATGGAAACTTATTTCCCCAAAGCTAAGAATCAATGAAGACAAATTTACTTGTGATGACACCATTTTTCCATGAACAGAGAAGATAATTCAACAGCGTCCCACACTATCCCCTGTACACCAGAAACTAAACCGTCATCTTGCTTGGTCAGCATACGTTGAAGTGCATGACCGAATTCATGGAACACAGTCACCACCTGCCAAAAATTCATTAATGTATCTGACAACAAATAATATTTAAAACTTCAAAACCCCAACAATCCAAAAATTTCCATTATTTTTACAATCTTAGAAATTATAGGTTGTTGTACCACAACCAAAAGCTAATGTAATTGGGTTTACCAACCTCCTCAAATGTAAGTAGGGATGGTATATTCCCCATTGGTGGTATTAGATTGTACACCAGGTGGGCAATTGGCAACCTAGCAAAGCATCCATCACGTGACATAACACTACTTCGATCAAAAACCCCTACTGTCCAGGCACCATCCTCTTTTTGGGGTGGTTTAGCATATATATGGATCCACAGAGAAGTATGCAATAAGATTACACGAAGAATCATAGATACGGTAGAATTCAACTTGAGTGTGCCAAACCTAAAAATAACAGCTATATATTAATGGGATATGATAGTAAATAGAGCACAACACGATGCAACAACTTTTTTTAAGTATGAGGTAAATTAAATAAAATACCAGAGCAACATCCTTACCTAGCTTAATATCTATTCCAAACAATGTATTTGAAAGGTTGAAAAGACCCTTCCAAACATTTGGCCAGGAGAAATATTCGAATGCCTCTTCTTGTAGAATACAAAATCAAGAAACACATAATACCATGTTGGAGTTTTTTAAAAAAACATAATGAAATGGAGTGGATAGATAATAAAAAAAATGAAAATGAATAGAATAAAATAGTGAACTTTCTCTGCTGTGTGTGCTTTCAGGTTTATAAAAGAAAAAATGGAAAGGAAAAAAATATATTTTACATTTACACCCTTCATCTGTTACTTAAAATAGAGATACATTCAGTATTTTACCTCCAAAGGAATTGAAGGAATATTCTTCAAGAGTTCCTTTCAATGCATTCCATCTTATTCCTATCCCCTCTTAAATGGAATGTGCATTTCTTCAGGCAAAGTAACAAGAAAGAAAGAATTTGGCAACATTTAAAGTATTACACATTCAAGTAAATATATTTATTTTTTTTATATATAAGTACATAATACATACATTCGACAGTAGTCCATAACCTTTGGCAAAGAGAAACATAGATGTTACTTTTTCTATAAAATACAAAAGCAAGAAACACCCAAACTTCTTCAAGCAAGTAACAAGAAATCAAATTTTGGAAACATTTAAAATATACTTAATCAAATACATATAATACTATTTTAAAACACCATATCTAACATAAATCTAACCCAAAATATATTTTTGAGTAAATTACATAAGCCTACCCTGAGGTTTGAACTAATACCAATTAAGTCCATAGTATTTAAAATTTGACCATTTCAGTCCATAAAGCCAAATGGTGTTAAAGGCCGTTAGTCACTTTTTACTCTCTCTCTCTCTCTCTCTCTCTCTCTCTCTCTCTCTCTCTCTCCCCCTAGCAAACCTCTCTTCTCTCTCTGACCTTTCTTTTTCCTTCTCCTCTATCTTTTTCCCCCCTCCTCTTCTTGTGTCTCTTGCATCTTTGATTTCTATTTTCTTTCTTCTTTGCAGTGGCTCACATCTCTCTTTGATTTCTATTTTCTTTCTTTCTTCTTTGCGATGGCATTGTGGTGTGGGTTTACTAATTTCTCCTCTCTCTTCATCTTTGCAATGGCACTGTGGTGGTGGGTTTGCTTTGCTGATTTCTCCTCTCTTTGCCTTTGCAGTGACGCTATGGTGGGTTCATGGTGGTTGTGGGTCACTGGTCACCAGAGGAGGGTTTTGGTTTGTTGAGGGTTTTTATTATTTATTTATTTGGTTTTTGTTGTGGTTTTGGTTTATGGGGTGGTTGTGGATCACCGGAGGTGGGTTTTGGTTTGTGGTGGATATGTTGTTGGGTGATTGTGGGTTTCATTATGGTAGTGGTGGTGGTGGTGGTGGTTTTACTGTGGTGGTGGTTTGTTGTAAGTTTTTTGGGTTTTGCTGCAAGATTTTGGTTTTGTTACTTGGATTTGGTTGAGTTTTGTTATGGGTTTCCCTTCGGTTTTTGGTGGTGGTGGATTTCTTTGTGCAGTGGTTGTCGGTTCTGTTGTGGTGGTGGGTTTTTTTTTTTTTTTTTTTTGGGTTTTTTGGGTTTGGGTTTTGTTGGAGGATTTTGGTTTTGCTACTATGAGTTTGGATGAGTTTTGGTATGGGTTTCTTTGAGGTTGTTAGTTGGCTATGGTGGTGGTTGCTGTGGATTTGAGGTTAGAGAGAGTGTGTGTGCACAAAGAGAAGAGTTTGTGAAGAGACAGGTTTGAGAGGGGAGAAAAATTGACTAACAGAGAATTAACGGTGTGTATGGACTTAGTTGGGATCAGGGACTAAGCTGGTCGATTTTGAATTTTCTTGGACTTGGTTAGCATTAACCCAAACCTCAGGGGGAGTTGGTGAAATTTACCCTATATTTTTTATATATACACCAACAATGACAAAGTCCTAGCCACCTGAGATCACCTATAGATCCTAATAAACTATTTGGGTCAACCATATGCATCCAATAAAGGGCGCCATAAAATTTTCAACTATAGAGAGAATTTCAAAGAAATGGTTGGCAAACATAATATATATATATATATAGCATCATGACCCCGAAAAGTGCTTGGAATTCCAAGGACAAAGTCCATGCTAAGATCCTCCCAAGGAGTATGAGATACCGGTATTGGCATGTGAAAGCTCAAAAATGTGTCGAAAACACAAGAACTGTTTAGAACCCCAAATTAAAGTTACGGCTTGGTTAATTTTACACTAACTTAATACTAAGTGCGGAATAGTGTAAACACAAGCGTATAAGCAAGACAACTACTTTAATCCATATTTAAATCAACACAGCAATAAAAATGAAATGAACAAGAGTAAGGAAGAGAGATGCAAACACAGATAACACCGAGACGTGTTATCGAAGAGAAAACCGAAGAACTTGGCAAAAAACCTCTCCGCTGCCCTCGAAGTGGAAATCGATCCACTAGACAATTAGTTGGGATACATGGGTTAGCAAGAGACCCTCCGAGCCTAATCTTCCCAATGTACCTAAGCCCTCCAAGCTTCTACTCCAACAAGGCTTCTCGAAACTGTGTCTTGTCTAGCTCTCTGGATCCCGCAACAAGCTCCATGTTGCATCTGCCATCTTTGGCTTCTTCCAATCCTTCCTAGTCAAGGGAGTCAATACCGTACCGGAGGTTGTACCGGTTTGACCAGCGATACGATATATTTCGGGTACCGGTCAATACCGGTGTACCGTTTCGAGTTTATCGCTATTATTTTATATATATATATATATATATATATATAGACATACTTATTATTTATTTAGAATTATTTATAAATCTATATAAGAATCCTTAAATTTATAATAGCATATTTCTCTAAATTAGTTGCTTATTTTTAATATGATTATTTCTTGCTCCAATATCAATCTATTAATATAATATGACATACTAGATTGTAATAATAATAAAAAGTTGCTTTCAAAATATATATATATATAAAGTTAAAAAGATGATATTAATTATTTTAAAATATATATATATATATATATATATAAAATTGTGGCAGCCAGCCTAAAAGTCAAGTATGTTTGAAGTTGTTTAGCTTAAAAAAAGAAAAAGAAAAAATAAGAAGTATATTTGAAGTTTGAACTCATTAGAGTTCACGTGGGGTGTCAGAACCCACACACACGCATCTAAAATAGAAGGCACAAGAAGAAAGAGGTTCGGTCAAAACTGAAGAAGACGGAGAAGAAGAAGAAGAAGATGAAGAAGTAAAAAGAGAAGCAGCTGGATAAAATAGAAGGAGGAAGGCTGGGGAATGGCCGACAACATGGGAAAACAACCGGTGAGGACGGCATCGTGAGCTTTCTGCTACTAATTTTTTCCATTTTCTTCAAGTTTTTAGTACCGCCTGATTTCCATTTTTCGGCCGAGATGTCCGATATTCGGCGGTACGTCCGGTATAGTCCGGTAAGGACCGGTATTTTAAGCAGTACGAATCATGGGTATTTCTGTACCGGTTCACCTGCCGGTACGATAAATTCCGGCCGTACCGGCTGGTACGGTACGGAATTAACTCCACTGTTCCTAGTAGCACCAAAACTCCACTTGACACTCTCAAAAGGTGTGGTAAGTGTTTGGGCTATCAACCACTCAATGGTATAGAAATGGAGAGATAGGAGATGAGAAAATTTCCAAAACAAATGTATAGAGGATTGTGGATATAACAATCTCTAATTCTCAAGGTGTTTGGTTAAAATTTTCTCTCAAAAGCTCTCCTTTACATTTGTGGGTAATATGGGTATAAATAGTGTAGGCACAAAAAATGTGTATCAGACTAGACAGGCTGGCAGAACAGAATGCTTCGAGGGTGTCTCGCAGGAAAGCCTTACCTGTGAGATACTCGCGAGACACAGCTGTCTCCATTTGGCCTAACTCGTCGCATTCCAGCATGTGTAGGGCACATTAGTTACTTCGCGGGATGCTAAGTCGCAAGCTACTCGTGAAAAAACTTCATTCTTCAATTGCTTGAGTCTTCACACTCTTTCTCTCTAACACACAACCCTTACAATGAAATCCCACAATAAATACAGGGTACAAATGATTGAATAAAATTACAATCAAATTTAGCACGGAATAAAAGCCAACAAAACAGTTAGTTGTAAATAACAACTTTACAATCTCCCCCTTTGGCTATTCCATGACAAAACCCCTAAAACAGACTCTAGACTTAAACGTGAGTTTGGGAATAGTGGCAAAACTCACTCACACCTATCTAGAAACTGTGAAGCACTTGCATGTATAAACCTGTTACCTGAAACACTTGCACACAAAAATTTCATTAAACTTATGACAAGTTAAACTCAAGGTATGTACATGAGCAAGTAAAGTGCGATCAAGTTTGTAAATACAGTAAAACATGTAAGCATATCTTGATCAAACAAAAATAGTCATTCAAAAAGACTACAACGAACATTTAGCAAGTAAATGCTCATCTGGACACGCAATGCAATTAAGAAAAATCCCTAGGATCGATTGCATGTCCAACACTCAACCAATGCAAAATACATTAAGTGTTTGCATCTAGGATACAGGATCCTACTTGGGCACAAGAGTGAGGTACTTAACACATATTATCAATATCTTAAAAGTACAAGAAAATGCTACAAAAGTATTGAGATAATCACAAAATACCTGAAATTAAATTGAAATAAAAATAGTATTTAAGCTTTAAACAAAAACAGTAACAGTAAAAAACTGCAGTTATAAAAACTAAAATAAACATAAGTAAACCGTCTATGAACCAACAACCAATGCTTATAAGTCCAAACCTATGCTCCCTCTACCACTATGCAAGCTCTTTCGTAGCTCCCCCTCAAAATTTTCTCCCCATTTTTGACCGGAATGGCCAAAGAGGCTAGAACTGATCAGACTCTAAATCTGATCCATGAGCCGTGAACAAGTCACTGATCTGGGAAGATAATGCAGTGATCTGTCCCTGGATGTATGCAAAATAGGTCGCGGTGTGCTGCACATGGGAGTCAAGAACTGAAGACATATGGTCCATCTTAGCTAGTAGTTGATCAAGTCTGTCTACGCCTTGTGCTGGTGTAGAAGATGATGGTTGTGCTTAAGTTTCTGGAGCATAAGTGAACATATCAATCTCCTCATCTATATCTCCTTCCTCCTGCTCAACTCATGGTTATGGTATGGTATGCACACCGGTCTTAGATCCCTTGATATGAGCTATGCTCTTAATGACTATGTGTGCACCAATTGGATAGTCCCTCTGAACCACAATGAGACCACTCAGAAGTTTCAACTTTTTCTTCGCAATGAGTCCCATAATCAGTGTGGGGCATTATAGTCCTTGAATTCTGCTTTTCAATGCTCTTCTTCAGAATGTGGAAGATGTGGCTACATATATCAATCTCCTTGTGAGTAAAAAGGTCATAGAGAAACCTCGTCCTTGGAGCTGATAGTGTGGTGAGGTTGGTGACTAGATACAAGTTATGGATCATCACATAACTCAATGTCCTTATCTCTAGAGAAAATCGGATTGTATCCATTGATGATTTCTTTGGTGAACCACCAAGAATCTTTATCATTTCCTCAGTAGACCCCAATCTTTCTTCATATTGGATTGACATTAGCTGAAAGGGAGGACGAATTTCTAAAATTTTTTGAATACTATCCCTTGTGATCATGAACTCCTTGTGCCTCACCCAGCAAACACTATTGTCATCTTCCACAATAGCATTTGAGAAAAATTCTCGAACGATCTCTGAGTACACAACCCTAATCGGGTTCAACAACTTGGTCCAAGTCCTTTCTTTGAACACCTCAGGGATGAATGTGTCCTCAAGGGTTTCTAGCTAAACCACCCTTTCCATGATAATGGTTGATCTTTTGTAGCAATCACTATATTTCATGTCAGCATCAGTAGACTTGAAATTGTCTAAATCAGTGCAAGGACATTTTGTTGTTTTCTTGGTCGCAGAATGTTTGGTATGAGACATTTGCACAATTGAGCACAGAACAGACAAAAAACTTGTGCAAAAACACAAAACAGAACACTTAACTTGATTAGATTCAAGTTAGTTCAAAACAAGGTAAAATAACCTAAAACAACTCAAAACAAAAAACATATAGACTTAACCAACACGCTAAAAGAGTTAAAGCATGTAAACATAAACACAATGCATGAAAATAGTGAGTGTGTCTGTGTGTGCATATGCTGATGCATGAGAATGCAGTATGAGATGCATAAGGTGTGCCTAGATGGTGCCTAGATGTGTGCCTAGTGTGTGCATGACATGGCATTGAGGCACAAACTAAACAAAGTGTGTAAAACACACACAAGTTGATCAAAAAAATGATTCATATGATCAAACAAGACCAATACCAAAGATTGGAACTCAGTTGAGTCCAAAACAACATAGAAATGTCACTTAGACAATCTGTCAAACAGATGACATGCAACAATGCAAAACAGTTATGAAAAATGCATGAACATATGGAAAAATGCCTCAATACATGATAAAATTGCCACAAGGGGCCAACACAGATGCACAAACAGCAAATGGGACGAAGCCCAAACAGAAAATTTGAAAAAATTTTATAGAAAATAGAAACCCAACCCAATTTTTGAAAATCCCCAAATTTGAAACCCTAACATAAATTCTACATAATCCGTAAATAAAAGATGAAAATAGTGTAAGAAACACATACCTTGAAAGGATTGTGCAGAGATTTTGCTTGAAAGAGATGGGGTTTAAATGAAATAGTGATTTGGGTTGAAAAAGGTTTGAGAGAGTTATGCGAGGGAAGTGAAAAGTATTTGAAAAACTGTCACATCTGCTACATAAAAACTGAAAACACGAGTTTTTTACTGGTTAGATAGTAGCGATGAAGTCGCGAGATAGTCGTAAGAAGGACACCTGATGCACAAAAACTTTTGCGAGAAGCTTTAAGTCGCGAGACAGTAGTGAGACAATCACGATAGCTTCTGTCTGATTTTGAAAAATCCAATTTTGGCCAAACAACCTTTCGCGAGAAGCTATTGGTCGCGATACAATCACGAGGCAGTCGTGAGAGTTTTTGTGTAAAGAGATGAAACATTTATTTCCCTCAAGCTCATTTCGCAGGAAGCTCTAAGTCGCGATCTTCTCGCGAAACACCCTCTGAACCAGTTTTTGAAGAAAAACATAAAAATGTATTTTGAACAAAAACTAAAAACACGAAAGTATAAAATCACTTTCAAAAACAAATAAATCACTCAAAAATCCTTTTGAGTTTGATCATCAAGTATTTGAGCATACACATCACATTTGAACATGTACAATTACACAAATGAGATAAGCATTCATTGAATCAAAGTCTTGTGTGTTGTGGGTGAGTATCAAGTGTAAAATAGTCCTTAGACCAAAGTGAAGCTTCAATGATCAATTCAATCAAGTCATACACAACTAATACTAGGTCAAGTGGTCTATCTCAATTATAGAAATGAACATATATGACCTCCCACAAAATGATTACACAACTTAGAAGCTTTTCATTTGGCTTTTGCATAAATCATAACATTTGATCATTTTTGGATAGTACATCTCTTTTTAAGATTGGTGCTTGAAATTTTTGATAATACAACATTGAGAATTAGTCTTTGGCTTTTGAACACCATACATTTCAAAACAAAAGTCGCTTTCCCTTTTTCCTAGTCAAATACTAATATGTGCGACAGACTTTTGCAACTCAAAATCTCTTTTTATTTGGAGATTTACATTTGGTGAGCTCTTTTGCAAAATAAATAAATAAATAAATAAAATAAAAGTGGGAAGATATATAGGCACAAGTTTATGCAAGTATCAAGACCATCAAGACTATTGACTAATCATTCATGACAAGGTTAAAGATCTATTTACAATAATCACACATAGTTTTCAAGATTTCTCCCACACAGATAAATGTGCATATAAAAACAAGTTAAGCTCGTAAATGCACGATGCCATTAGTACGAAGGTACTAGGCCAAACTCAAATGTGATATATACAAAACAAGCGATCAAACTTTTTGAAGATTTTTCAACTTTTTATGGGTTTTTGAATTTTTTGAACACACTCAAAAACAGAACAAAAACAGAAACAAAGCAAAAGCTTGAAAAAGAAACATGAACAAACTAAACATGTGAAACCAAAAAGATAGGTATGCAACAGAGAGCAAAAAGGTTCACACATGAGATAGAGTTCAAGGAATGATACTGACACCGATGGTCTTATGCATAGTTTCAAACTTCGAACCATTAAGAGGTTTAGAAAATATGTCTACCTTCTGGTTGGCAGTGGTGATGAACTCCAAATACACAGTTTTTTCCTCCACCAAATGTCGAATGAAGTGGTACCGGATCTCGATATGCTTCGATTTCGAGTATTGGACTGAATTTTTTGATAAATTTATGGCACTTGTGTTATCACAAAACACACACATAGTGTCTTGAGTGATTCCATAATCATGTAGAAACTTCTTCATCCATAATAATTGCGCACAACAACTTGCCGCTGCAATGTAATCAGCTTCAGCCGTTAAAAGAGAAACTGAATTCTGTTTTTTGTTCATCCATGACACCAAGTTATTTCCAAGATAAAAACACCCATTGGAAGTGCTTTTCCTATCATCAATACATCCGACCCAGTCAGCATCAGAATATCCAACTAGGTACTCATTCAAATCTCTTGATTACCAAATTCTATAATCAAATGTGCCATTTATGTAGCGGATAATTCGTTTAACCGCAGTCAAGTGTGATTCTTTGGGTGCTGCCTGGAATCTAGCACAAACTCCAACATTGAAAGCGATATATGGTCTGCTAGCAGTGAGATATAAGAGACTATCGATCATGCTTCGATAGAGTGTTGAATCCACTTCTATACCTGCTGCATCGCAACTCAGTTTTGCTGAGGAACTCATGGGAGTGGAAGTGTGCTTCTTGGAGTCTAGGCCAAATCGCTTTACAAGATTTTTAGCATATTTCTCTTGAGAGATAAATATCCCATCTTCTTGTTGTTTCACTTGAAGCCCTAGAAAATAGTTCAGCTCTCCCATCATGCTCATCTCAAACTCCCTTTTCATTTTTTTTCCAAAAATTCATAAGTTAGATGATCGATTGTGGATCTAAAAACAATGTCATCCACATATACCTGAGCAACAAGGAGAGAATTCTCATCTCTTTTGACAAACAAAGTTCGATTAGCTTGACTTCTCGTGAAACCATGATCTAAAATGTATGTGGTGAGGCAATCATACTAAGCTCTTGGTGCTTGTTTCAACCCATATAATGCCTTCTTTAGCCTTAACACACGGTCAAGAAAGTGAGGGTCTTGGAATCCTTTTGGTTGCTCAATAAACACTTCTTCGTTCAAAAATCCATTCAAGAAAGCACTCTTCATGTCCATTTGATATAGCTTGAAGTTCATAATGCATGCTATGGAGAGAAGAATTCGGATTGACTCTAATCTTGCAACTGGTGCAAAAGACTCATCAAAATCTATGCCTTCAACTTGAGTATATCCTTGAGCCACCAATCTCGACTTGTTTCGGACAACTTCACCATCTTCATCATTCTTGTTCTTGAAGATCCACTTGGTGCCAATGACATGTGTATCCTTGGGCCTTGGTACCAGCTCCCATACATCATTTCTTACAAATTGGTGCAATTCTTGGTGCATGGACTCTACCCAATTCTCATCCTTCAATGCTTCCTTCGCTTTCTTTGGTTCAAACTGAGTAAGATAGCAGTTGTATGTCACATGATTCACACTATAAGTTCATCATTTTCTCAACCAAAGTCCTTCATCTAAATCACCAATGATATTGCTTAAGGGATTATTAAGGATTACCCTTGATAATGGTCGTTTGGAAGTGGAAGGTTCCTTATCACGCGAGATTGGAGGTTGAACTTCCGGAGGGGTGAGTGGACTAGGAGATCCTTGAGTAGATCTAGTCACCCTTCTTGGTATAGGAGGTGTAGACTCCTCTTCTGGTGATTCTATCTCATCATCCTCACCTTGAGACATGTCGTCATCGTCCTCATTCTTCTTAAGAGTTTGTCCTTCACTATCATTATCAATACCTTTTTCAGAGATAGTGTCATCGATGACCACATTTATCGATTCGATCATCGTCTTAGTGCGCGTATTATACACTCTATATGCTTGGCTATTTGTGAAGTAACCTAGAAATATCCCTTCATCACTTTTAGCATCAAATTTTCCAAGATTCTTCCTATCATTGAGAATGTAGCACTTGCTTCCAAATATTCGAAAATATTTCACTTTTGGTTTCTTCTCTCTCCAAATTTCATATGATGTCTTCTTAGTTCCTGCTCAGAAGTAAATTCTATTCCCAATGTGACACGATGTATTCACAGCTTCAGCTCAAAACTTCTGTAGAATGTTTTTGTTGAGTAACATTACTCTTGCCATTTCTTGGATCACCCGGTTCTTTCTTTCAACCACCTCATTCTGTTGTGGAGTTTTTGCAGCTGAAAATTCCTTCTTAATGTCGTGTTCATTGCAGAATGCTTCAAACTTAGCATTTTCAAACTCCTTCCCATGATCAATTCTGATTCTAACTATGGGAACTCCTTTTTCACTCTACAACCTCTTGCATAGCCTTTCCATCTTGTCACATGCTTCCGACTTCTCCCTAAGAAAGTCCACCCAAGAATATCTTGAGAAATCGTCAACAACCACCATTATATAGCGCTTTCCACCCATGCTTTCTGTTCTAGTTGGACCCATTAGATCCACATGTAGTAACTCCAAGGGGCGAGAAGTAGCAACTACATTTACTTTAGGATGGCTTGACTTTGTTTGTTTTTCCAATTGACATGGACCACAAACGAATTCTCAACTTTTCCAAACTTTGGTAGTCCAACCACAACTTCAAGCTTCGAGACTTTTGCCACATGTTTGTAATTAGCATGTCTAAGTCGTTAATGCCACAACTCCAAAAGATTCACTTGAGCACTCCTATATGCTATGCTTGGTTTGGGAATGACTCCATAAAAATTGTCAGTGGTCCTTAGTCCTTTCAAAACTTGAACACCTTCTTCATTCAAAATTAGACATCCTTTCTTTGAAAATTGGACTAAGAAGTCTTCATCACAAATCTGAGTGATACTCAGCAAGTTCACTTTTAATCCCTTAATGTACAGCACATTAGTTAACAAAGGCAGTCCTGGTATATTCATGGTTCCCTTACCAAGAACTTGTGAGTGACTACCATCTTCAAATGTCACGAAACTATCTTCCTTCTCTTTAAGATTTTTGAGTAGAGACTTATCTCCTGTCATATGCCTTGAACAACCGCTGTCAAGATACCACAAATATGAATTAAATACTTTCAATGCGGTTTGAACAAAAAGACAAGCATGTGAGAGACATTCTTGACTATCAAAGGATATCTCATTTTTCTTTGCTTCATTCACAGATGAGTGTAACTTCCTTTTCAGACAATCAATTTTGTTACACAAATGTCTATTCCTTCTCTTATATTCATCAATTAAGGAATTCGACTCACACAAGCTGTTATGAATATCATGATTCCTATTAACTAAAGATTTCAGCATGTGTATAATGATTCTAGCATGTTTCTTAGATTTGAATAACTCTAAAAGCTCATTACTAGAACATTCTCCAAATATGCTCATAGAGTCATTTTCACAAACACCTTTACTATGCTTCATGTTGACCTTTGTCAAATCACTTTTTATAGCATACCAAGGGGTCTAGGATCACACTCAGGTATTTAAACCACAGTGAGTGTACCTGCTCTGATACCAATTGAAAGCTCGAAAATATGTTGAAAACATAAGAGCTATTTAGACTCCCAAATTAAAGTTACGGCTTGGTTGATTTTACACTAACTTAATACTAAGTGTGGAATAGTGTAAACACAAGTGTATAAACAAGACAACTACTCTAATCCATATTTAAAGCAATACAGCAGTAAAAATGAAATGAACAAGAGTAGGGAAGAGAGATGCAAACATATATAACACCGAGACGTGTTATCGAAGAGGAAATCAAACAACTCGGCGAAAAACCTCTCCGCCGCCCTCCAAGCAGAAATCAATCCACTAAACAATCAGTTGGGATACATGGGTTAGCAAGAGACCCTCCAAGCCTAATCTACCCAATGTACCTAAGTCCTCCAAACTCCTACTCCAACAAGGCTTCTAGGAACCGTGTCTTGTCTAGCTCTCCGGATCCCGCAACAAGCTCCATGTTGCATCTACCATCTTTGGCTTCTTCCAATACTTCCCAGCAGTACCAAAACTCCACTTGACACTCTCAAAGGGTGTGGTAAGTGTTTGGGCTATCAACCTCTCAATGGTATGGAAATGGAGAGGTAGGAGATGAGGAAATTTCCAAAACAAATGTGTAGAGGATTGTAGGTATAACAATCTCTAACAATCAAGGTGTTTGGCTAGGTTTTCTCTTAGAAGCTCTCCTTTACATTTGTCGGTAATGTGGGTATAAATAGTGTAGGCACAGAAAGTGTGTATCAGATTGGACAGGCTAGTAGAATAGAATGTCTCACGAGAGTCTCGCGGGAAGGCCTTATCTGCGAGATACTCGCGAGACACAGGTGTCTCCATCTGGCCTAACTCTTCACATTCCAGCATGTGCAAGGCACATGAGTTACTTCGCGGAATGCTAAGTCGCGAGCTACTTGCGAAAACACTTCATTTTTCAATTGCTTGAGTCTTCACACACTCTCTCTCTAACACATAACCCTTATAATGAAATCCCACAATAAATACAGGGTACAAACGATTGAATAAAATTACAATCAAATTTGGCACGGAATAAAAGTCAACAAAACACTTAGTTGTAAATAACAACTTTACAGTTTGTAAAGACTAGTGTTCTTCTTTCTCCTCTTGGCTAATTGACAAATGCGACAATGAGACAACCTTCGCAACACCTTTCTTTAAACTAGGATAATAAAACAATATTCAACCATGGCAATCATCTTATCATACCCAAAATGGCCTACTGCTCCTCCAGCATGCAATTCCTATACCACTTGTTCTCTAAGAGAAGTGTTGGGCATGCATAAGCAAGTTCCCTTAAAGAGGTAACCATCATGGATAGAAAAATCTGGGTATCATGCTCTGGCCCATTCAATAATTCAGAATATATGATGCTAAAATCCTTACACGAAGAATAGCCTTTAATGAGTTGATTAGAACCAGTCACCTATACGGCCGAAGAAGTAAGTATATAAACCACTTGAATCAATGCATCCGCTGCCCTATTCTCAACTTCAGCTTTGTGCTTGAAAACAAAAGTATATTCTTGCAAAAAAGAAACCCACTTTCCATGCCGATAATTCAGTTTCTTTTGAGAGTTATATCAATAAACTTATTACTTATAAAAGGAAAGAAGTTTCTTTTGAGAGTTGATATATATTAAAGCTTCATAATCTGAGTATAAAACAAATTTCTTGTAAAAGAGATAATTGTGCAAATAACGAAGAGGTTGCCCGACAGCATAGAACTCCTTGTCATATGTTGAATATTTCAGTTTAGCATTATTTAACTTCTTGTTGAAGTATGCAATTGGATGCCCCTCTTAACTTGGAACACCCCAATCCCCACATCGAAAACATCAGCAGTGATTTCAAATGCCTTAGAGAAGTTTGGTAGGTGAAGAACATGTGCTTTTATCATTAATTTCTTCACTTCTTTAAAAGCTTTGCTTGCTGCCTCTATCCAAGAAAACTGTCCCCTATTTAAACAATCTATTATAGGAGCCATAATTGTGATGAGATGTTGAATAAACCTCCTATAGAAAGTCGCCAAATCATGGATTCTACGAGCTTCATGTAAATTAGCAGGTTCAGGCCACTCTAAAATAGCTTTAACCTTTTTAGTATCAAGTTCCACACCTTTAGATGAGACAACCAAACCCAAACATACCACACGAGAGGTCTTGAAAGATTTCTTTTTCATGTTGAGATAGAATTTTTCTTGTCAAAGAATCCTCATTACTTGTTGCAAATATGATGCTCTTCTTTGGTTTTGTTATATATAAGTATATCATCAAAATAAACAACTAGAAACTTGCCAATAAAGGGTTGGAACACTTGTGTCATAACCCTCATAAAGGCACTAGGTGCACTGGAAAGGCCAAATGGCATAACCATCCATTCATTGAGACCATCCTTTGTTTTAAAGGTTGTCTTCCACTCTCCAGGCCTTATTTTGATTTGGTGTGTTGATACCGTATTTTGTTTGAGCCCAAAATTGATGGGAATTCCAAATGTCAAATCAAAGATTTCATTAGTTATTTAGACATGACATTAAATGCTATTGAGTATTCTTTATTTTAATATCCAAAGACTGAAATGAGGCTTGAATTGATTTAATTGTTGTGAAAATGAGAAAGTTGCTAGTTAAGGACTCACCTCTAAAATGAGCTTTGTTATTTAAATTGGCTGTTGATTTCCTTCAAATTGCATATATGATATATTATTGGAGTTTTTAAGATTGCTCTGGTGAGCTGCAATGGAGATAGAAATTAATCTTAACGTGTATTGGGATTATCATTTAGTGTAGGATTTTAGTTAGATTTATCAAGAAGTGTTCATCATTAATTAGGTACAATAGTTTCATATTTATTCTTTTAGTCCCATAATATCTTTTCTCTTGATAAATTTATCCGATTATCCAAACATTTTATTGAGTGTGTTTAAGGTTCGTTCATCATTGGCGAGTGTCAAAATGTTAGGCGATTGATGAGAAATGGCTTGCATTTGATTTTAGAGTACTCCCCAAAGTAGCCAATTTTGGAATCATCTGCCACGTGCCAGCTCATAGTGCAGGGACAGCACACATACTTCCATACAAATACCCACTACAGTCCTCAATACAAGACCAATTTTGAACTCGTCTGCCATGTGCCAGCTCATAGTGCATGCTTGGACAGCACTCATACTCTCTTACAGATACTCACTACAGACCTTAATACAAGAGAGGATTTTTAGAAACCCTAGAGACCCACGGCTTGGGCACCCTCTCTGCCTCTCCCCCATCTCTTCCCATCTCCTCTATCATTCTCTCATCCAAAAACCCTCACAACAGATCCAGGAGATTTCCCAAAAGAAAAACCAAAAAAAGCTCACTGCAAGCATCCCAAAGGAGCAACAAAGAAAGAAAGAGAGAAAGAAAAAGAGAAACAGAGAAAACAACAAAGAATCAGAGCTTTTTCCCCTCTCTTCTGCTCTAAATTTCCTCTTTTCTTTTTGTCTAACTTGAGTTTCTGACTTGTGTATTGGTTTCCCTCTCAACCAAAGCTCCAACCGAGGCAACCACAAGCCAGAACCAACAACAACAAGAGCAACCCCCCCATCAAGCATTAAAACAAAGGGAACAAAAAGAAAAATAGAAGCAGAAAGAGTACATTCACTGGGTAAACCCTAAACTCTTTTCCTTTTCCCTGTTTCTTTCCTTTCATAATACCTCTGTGTCTCTCACACACACATACATTCTGTGACTCTTTGCTTCACACACACACGCATACACACTGTGGTTTTGTCTACAATATGTAGCTCTACACACTTTACATGCTCACAGAGTCACCACACACACTATACTCTTAATCTGTGCTAAACACTACACTTTTCATACACCGAGCACACAAAGTTGGACCCAGCACTTACTCTCTGTTTTTGCAACACGCGTGTTCACGCTCCACCATGATTGTAGATCGTGGTTGACCCGTGAGGCTTTTAGCCTCCACATAAACTTCTTGTGGTCCACGCGCCATCTGAGGCGTACTTAGCTTGTAGATCGGAGGATGGTTGTTGGGTTTGAGTGTAGCGAGACTCGGTGACATGGAGGTATAGTGAGAGAGCAGAGCTTCAGAGAGGAGTGAAAACCTGATTAGGGTTGTGATGAAGAGTAGGCCACCGCTTGTAGCGGCGGCACTGATTAGACGTGATGAGTTTGAGGCTTTAGGCCCACTCCATAAGTGGCTTTAGGTCTGAGCCATTTTGATTTTAGCCAGGTGTGCCCCAGCCCAAGGATGTCTTGAGGCCAGGCCGTGGGTTCAAATCCAGCCTTTTTTTTTATTTGCTATTATGTATTTTTGTTACATTCTTTTTAATCCCTTTTCTCATATTTACATATTCACATATTTTTGCTATGCTCGCATTTTAATTCATTTCATCTTGTTTACATCTAATACGTATTTTCCTGTATTTGCATATTAATTCATAAATTCTCAAAATCATGTTTTAATACCAAAATTCCCAAAAATTATGTTTTAATCCATAATTTTCAAAAATCATGTTTTAATTCATAAATTCTCAAAAACAAAAAACAAAAAAAAAATTCATAAATTCTCAAAATCATGTTTTCATCCATAATTCCCGAAAATCATGTTTTAATTCACAAATTTCCAAAATCATTTTTTAATCCCAAAAATTCCCAAAATCATATTTTGACTCCGGTCTTCCTCAGAAATTGCTTTTTGACCTGGAACTTTTCAATATTCATATTCCGACCCCGGTTTTTTTTTTTTTTTTTTCCATAAAATCACATCTTGATGCCAAGTCTTTCCAAAATTGCAATAAAGCCCTACATCATTTCAAAAATCACAAAGAGGATCCCAAACCCTTTGAAGTTGTTTGAAGGCATTGAAACAACTTCCAAGGTCTTTTAAACATCTTTAAATCCACTCTTTTTGCTTACTTTCATTTAGAATAATTGATTTGCACCTTGTTGATGTTTGCATGCCATGTCTAGGTTTTCACGCTCACATGCTTTATATCATGTCTATGGCTATGCCTTGCTTAGATCTATATGCTCGTATGCATGTTCTATGCTTCTATGCCTACGTCTATGCCTTCATAGGCTTGTATGCTTGGATTTGTGTTCTTCTATGCTTTTATGCTTACATCCACATGCTTAGATGTACATTCACATGCCTACATGCATATTTCCATACCTATATGTCTAGATCTCTGTTTTCACATGCTTGTGTGCTTGGATCTTTGTTCTCTATATGTTCTATGCCACCTTCCATGTGCTTGTGCGTTCCATGCCATATTTATGTGCTTAGGCCTAGGCTATGTTTGTCATGTCATGTGCTATTGTAGCCATTTTGTTCCTTTTATCGCATTTTCTTGTGTTTTGGCCTAATGGTTAGGACTTGATTTAGACCTTTTGGTCTTTGTCATTGTCCGTATGCCTTGGCCCATATCAAAGGGTTAGGATCAACCTATTTTCATGTCTATGCTTGCTTGCTTCTATGCTTGCTTGCTTCTATGCTTTAGACTTGTGATAGCCTTAAAAAAATCTAATGATTGGTGGCGACTCCACTAACCTTTGGTAATCACCTAAAATTTTGTCTAGATTCCTCCCATAACACCAAAGGTAGACTTACCTTCCTCCACCGAGAGAGAGTGCCTGAAGCTCCAAGCAAACCACACTATCATATATCGAGAGGGGCCCTCCAAAGGGGCCCCATGCGCGCAGGAGCTATCGCCACGACAGGTGGTTGAACGAGGGCCCATGACAACGACAGTGGTTTTTCCTTCACTCTATTCCAATCGAGGTTGGGCGTTGACATGGTGGTAACCATTCTTGAGATCCATCTTTTAAAAGATAGTAGAACCTCTCATCACATCTAATATCTCATCAAGTTAAGGTATGGAAAACTGATATCTAATAGTAATCTGTTAATTGCATGGCTATCAACATATGTGCCAACTATCATTTTTGGGCATTGCCATGCCATGTGTTCTTTTTCCCCACACTTAAAACAGTGACCCTTACCTTCTTTCCTCTGATCACCAATCATAGTAGCTTTACTTTTCAACTCAATAGTAGCATTTGCTTTGTAGTTTGGCTGCATGGTAGGTGCTCTAGGGTTAATTTTTAGTAAAGGTGTTTTGCTTTTTGTACTATATATAGATTTGATTTGTCTTCCTTGGAAGTTGGTTTTGTGTTTTATTTGCAATAAATAAATGTATCTAATCATGATGATAGGATTCTTTTACTTGTATAATATAGGGGACAATGATATACTATTATATGCCATTGCTTTGTTGGGTATATAGAGGAATATTTTGTTTGGGATTGTAAAAAAGTATCGCTTTCTCTTATGTCATGTTTTTCTTCCTTTGTTTCTTACCCCTCTTTTATTTTTCTAAATTGGGAAGGAGGGTGTGGATGGATCTAACATGAAAAATTCTACATGTTTCTTTTTATCTTTAAATTTGGAACAAGTGGATGTCAAATTATTTACTTTGACCCTAATAAGGGTGTGATGATGATTTTGTTATTTCAGTTCGATTTTCCACTTGACTCAGCCATTACTTTTTTTATTCCTGTTTTTATTCACAAAAATTGAAATAACTGTAACAAAAATTTGACAATAATGTTAGAGATGCCTCAAACAATTTTGAAAAGTTAATGAAAGATAAGAAAGAAACAAAAGTATTGTCTTTTGTAGTTCAAAGGGCTGCACAAATAGCAAAGTCTAAGGTAATCTGTGATGAAATCTTTGGTTATTTAATAATTATTTTGGTGTTCAAGTTTAGGGCAACTTATTTTATCTTATTTTATGTGTTTCTAATCTATTTCACTAGCATTATATAAATGCTACTATTGATAATGTGTCTTGAATGATAACGTTGGATGCTTCAAATTTTGATGATGTTATCAACAATTTTGAAAATCGAAATTTGCATAATGAATTGAGTCGTGCTCATTTAACTTGAAACAAAAGTATTATGATCTCCACCAGAGGCAAGACTTAAACGAGCACGAGTTAATTCATTACGCAAATTTCGGTTTTCAAAATTATTGATAACATCATCAAAAATTGAAGCATCCACCGTTATCATCCAAGGCCCATTATCAACAGTAGTATTTATATGACCCTAGTGAAATAGATT
Organism: Quercus cerris; assembly: GCA_963669245.1. Classification (NCBI taxonomy): domain Eukaryota; kingdom Viridiplantae; phylum Streptophyta; class Magnoliopsida; order Fagales; family Fagaceae; genus Quercus; species Quercus cerris. The sequence continues at coordinate 45,578,794 of OY770007.1, read as the reverse complement.
AGAAACACATAAAATAAGATAAAAGTAAGTTGCCCCAAACTTGAAGACTAAAACAATTATTAAATAACCAAAAGTTTCAACACAAATTACCTTAGACTTTGCTACTTGTGTAGCCTTTTGAAGAACTACAAAAGACAATCCTTTTGTTTCTTTCTTATCTTCCATTAACTTTTCAAAATTGTTTGAGGCATCTCTAACATTGTTGTCAAGTTTTTGTGACAATTGTTTCAATCTCTATGAATGAAAACAAGAATAAAAAATGTAATGGCTGAGTCAAGTGTAAAATTGAACTGAAATAACAAAATCATCATCACACCCTTATTAGGTCAAAGTAAATAATTTGACATCCACTTGTTCCAAATTAAAAGATAAAAAGAAGCATGCAAAATTTTTCATGTTAGATCTATCCCTACCTTCCTTCCCAATTTATAAAAATAAAAGAGGGGTAAGAAATGAAGGAAGAAAAACATATTAAATTAAACCGTTGATGTCTTGATATATCAACTAATATGATTTGTCTTGATCATGGAAGTGGAGATTTCTAGTTGATGTCTTTTAAGAGTTAAAACATATTAGATTAAACCGTTGTAATATTAATTATTCAATCAACAACTGTCACTTGAATAATTAATCTCATGGCTTCTAATTTTATAGACTTTCAATCCTGAGAGGGTAGTGAACTCAATCATAAAATGTAGGCTACTTTCATATATCAAGAGTGAGATCTAATATTTACGGTTAAAACCTCAGTATATTAGGTAACATGTAGTGTTGAGGGAATACATATTCTCAAGATAGAATCCATAATCTCTTTTTATAGAGACACGAAATATTTCATTGAGATAAGTTTAATAGAAATTGGTTATTCAGGACGCCCACTTTAGTAAGGAGTTACTAGAGCTTATATTTATTGAAATTGGATTTCAATAAATGTGAATAACTAAAAGATTAAACCAAGTACTCAAAGATAAAATAATTGTTTATAAAGTGACAATTTATTATGACTTTGTTCACTATGGATATTTCATAGAGGTGTCAAATGATATCATTAGAATCTTGGGATATAATTTATTAATAAGGTTTAGAGTGTAATTATATTTATATAGTGGTATTAAATATAATTAATAATAACTTTCAACTTGTCTTGACAGAAAAGCTTAAGGCCCATTGGAGTTAAGAGTTTTATTTATTTCCTTTGGTCTCATCTCAAGCCACAAACTAAAGTTTATTTGGGCAGGCTTAAAAGGCTAGTCTTATTAAATAATCAGTTATCTATAAGGAGAAAAAACATACAGTTGTTCATATAATGAAAATGGTGTACATGATGTAAGTTACTCTCTTATTTTCCTTTGAACATATACATGTAAACTGATTGAGTGACTACATTTTTTGGACATCATGTGGAATTGAGATGAAAATTAGAGGTATTCTAAAGTCTTGGTTTTGAATTTCACTACATTAAGATACGCCTTCTATTTTTTATTCTAAAATTCAAAATTACATGTTATTTTTCATTAATGAAGTAGATTCATGATTGTTGCTTTTGCTGTGTGTTTTGTATGAGATGCAAACCAAATTTTCTAACACATTGTCCCCTATATTATACAAGTAAAAGAATCCTATCATCATGATTAGATACATTTATTTATTGCAAATAAAACACAAAGCCAACTTCCAAGGAAGACTAATCAAATCTCTATATAGTATAAAAGCAAAACTCCTTTACTGAAAATTGACCCTAGAGAACCTACTATGCAACCAAACTATATAGCAAATGCTGCTATTGAGTTGAAAAGTAAAGCTACTATGATTGGTGATCAGAGGAAAGAAGCTAAGGATCATTGTTTTTAGGTGTAAGGAAAAGGGACATGGCATGGCAATGCCCAAAGATGATAGTTGGTGCATATGTGTTGATAGCTATGCAAATAACAAATTACTATTTGATATCGGTTTCCTATACCTCAACTTGATGAAATGTTAGATGTGATGGGAGGTTCTACTATCTTTTAAAAGTTGGATCTCAAGAGTGGTTACCATCAAATCAAAATAAAGCCTGGTGATGAGTGGAAGACAGCCTTTAAAACAAAGGATGGTCTCAATGAATGGATGGTTATGCCATTTGGCCTTTCCAATGCATCTAGTGCCTTTATAAGGGTTATGACACAAGTGTTCTAACCCTTTATTGGCAAATTTCTGGTTGTTTATCTTGATGATATACTTATATATAGCAAAACCAAAGAAGAGCATCATATTTGCAACAGGTAATGAGGGTTCTTAAACATGAAAAATTCTATCTTCACATGAAAAAGTGTTCTTTCATGACTTCTCATGTGGTATTATTGGATTTGGTTGTCTCATCTAAAGATGTGGAACCTAATACTAAAAAGGTTAAAACTATTTTGTAGTGGCCTGAACCTACTAATTTACATGAAGCTTGTAGTTTCCATGGTTTGGCGACTTTCTATAAGAGGTTTATTCAACATTTTAGCACAATTATGGCTCCTATAACAGATTGTTTAAATAAGGGACAATTTTCTTGGATAGGGGCAGCAAACAAAGCTTTTAAAGAAGTGAAGAAATAATTGATAAAAACACCTGTTCTTCACCTTCCAAACTTCTCTAAGGCATTTGAAGTCACCACCGACGCTTCAAATGTGGGGATTAGAGGCGTTCTAAGTCAAGAGGGGCATCCAATTGCATACTTCAACGAGAAGTTAAATAATGCTAAACTGAAATATTTAACATATGACAAGGAGTTCTATGCTGTCAGGCAAGCTTTTCAATATTGGCGCAATTATCTCATTTACAAGAAATTTGTTTTATACTCAGATCATAAAGCTTTAATACATATCAACTCTCAAAAGAAACTTTTTTTTATTTATTTTTTTTTTTTTATATAAGTAATAAGTTTATTGATATAACTTTCAAAAGAAACTGAATTATCGGCATGGAAAATGGGTTTCTTTTTTGTAAGAATATACTTTTGTTCTCAAGCACAAAGCTGAAGTTAAGAATAGGGCAGCGGATGCATTGAGTCAAGTGGTTTATATACTTACTTCTTCGGTCGTACAGGCGACCAGCTTTGATCAACTCATTAAAGACTATTCTTCGTGTAAGGATTTCAACATCATATATTCTGAATTCTTGAATGGGCCAAAATAGAATACTCATATTTTTCTATCCATGATGGTTACCTTTTTAAAGGAACTTGCTTATGCATGCCCAACACTTTTCTTAGAGAACAAGTGGTATGGGAATTGCATGCTAAAGGGGCAGCAGGCCATTTTGGGTGTGATAAGACAATTGCCATGGTTGAAGATTGTTTTTATTGGCCTAGTTTAAAGAAATGTGTGCGAAGGTTGTGTCTCATTGTCGCATTTGTCAATTAGCCAAGAGGAGAAAGAAGAACGCTAGTCTTTACACAACAATATTGGTACCTCATACCCCTTGGGAGGATCTTAACATGTACTTTATCCTTGGACTTCAAAGCACTCTTCAGGGTCATGATGCTAATTGGGACTAGCTACTTCCTATATCAAAATTTGTTAATAATAGTTCTGTTAATAGATCTACAGGTCGTAGTCCCTTTGAGGTTGTTATTGGGCTACAACGTAGAAAGCCAATTGATTTGATTAATTTACCTCCATGTGCAGGATCAAGTGCTAAAAATGAATCCTTTGCCAGTCAAATAAGTGAGATTCATGATGATGTGAGAAGAAAGATTATGCTTATTAAAGAGCAACGCAAAGCTCACACTAATGTTTGAAGATGCTTTGCTAATTTTAAAGGGGGGATGGGGATATGGTTATGGTTTGTATATGACCTAAGCAGTTTCCTAAGAGTACTTACAAAAAGCTCCATTCCAAGAATGCAGGTCCATGCAAAATTGTGAAGAACACAAGCTCTAATGCTTGTCCTTGAATTATGTTCAGATGTGGGTATTAGTAACGTGTTTAATGTTGGAGATTTGACATTGTATCCAGGACATTTTGATCGTGATGATGAGGACCAGGTTGTTGTTTGCTTGCCTCCAGCCCTTCACACAAACGAAGACATTGACAGTGTTCTTGATGATCAAATTGTGTTAACAAGAGAAGGTGGGTACCAAAAGTATTTAGTCCAATGGAAGAATCGGCCTTTTTTAGAGCGTACTTGGATTACTGCTAACGAATTTCAACGTATCAACCGCAACCTTTATGAGAGCTAACATTCTTTTTTCTCACCAATGTTGAGAATTTCCAAGCCGGGGAGAGATGATGGGGAACGTAAGTGGCAGCCCACTTTGAAGACCTATAAGAGCAAGGAAAAGTTGGTTATAGTGCTCAAGCCTTAATTTGTGATGTTTCGAATGATGGCGTGCTCTCTTGGGACCTTGCTTAGTCTTACTTTATTGTTTAGTTGCTGCTGAAACAGTTTTAATTAAGCTCTATTAGAATAAGTGCATTTTTGGTATTTTTAGAAATCTAGAAGGGGTTGTTCTTGGCTATACTCAAGGCTCATGAGTCTTATTTTATGTTTAGAGTCTTTCTCCTATTTGGTTTAGGTGTTATTAAGTCTTTTATTTAATTGTTATTACTAATCCTATTCATTCTAGGAATAGGTTATTTAGATTTCAACCCTTTCTAGGAAAGGGAATAATAGTAGCCTTTATATATAGGCTTTATTGTATTCAATATATTCATATAGTGATTGATTAATAAGACCCTGTTTGGTTTAGAGAACTTTATTTTCAATTCTAAAATCTCATTTCTCATCACTCTAAACTCTAATTCAATTCTCATATCTTTATCTCTATTTTTTTGTAACTCATTTCAAACTTGTGTTTGGTTGTTATTTCCAAGTGTAGTTCTCACCTAAAAAAAACCCAATTTTCGACAAAGTTGTGGATCCCACCCACTAACCAATGATAGAGGACTAGAATAGATATATTCACTCCCCTTTGACTTTTCTTTCCCCTTCTCCTCTTTTTCCTCTAACTCCTCTTTCTCTTTTTCTCTTCATCTATCTTTGCCTCTCACTCTCATCTTTCTCATTAGATCAATTGATTGAGCCCTTGTTTGTGTTTGAGAATCCCAGATTGGTATCTCTCTCTCTCTCTCTCTCTCTCTCTCTCTCTCTCTCTCTCAGTTTTCTCTTAGCTTTTGCTTGGTTTCACTGATTGTGGGTTTGCTGATTTTGGGACTGCATTTGATTCGTCTTTTGTCTGACTTGATGGGTTGAATGTTGAGTTTACTGATTTTGGCTCAGATATCCAAATAAAAGCTAGATCAGAGTCATCCAAGGCCGAAATACTTTATATGTCCGAGATGTTGCATAGAGATAAAGTTCCGAGTTTATAAAGTTTAGCTATCTTTGAAAAATACTTTATAAAAAAAAAATAAATAAAAAATAAAAAAATCCACTGAGCTTTAAATGGTGGAGCTTTGGTGAAAAAGATGGAGGAGCTTGACTGGTTGAGCATGGTTTCAAACTTTGAATGGAGGAGCTTCAATGACAAAAGATGGAGTAAAGGAAGGAAGAAAGAGGTTTAGAAAAAAAAAAAAAAAGAATCGTTGGGAATAATGAGAAGAGTCAGAACTGACGGTGACAAGTCATGCGTGGGTCCCACATAGATATAAATATTTACCATAATACCACAATAACTCAATTTTCATAACTTGAAAACTTCCAAAAGTTGTTTTCATTTTCACTAACTCAAACTCAAAATTTTAAGTTTTGAGTTATGAATAAATAAAATCAATTAGTATTTTTTTTTAGAAGAAAACAATTAGTATCTTAGTTGGATGGTAAACAACAATCATTATGGATTATCTTACTTTATGTATGTTGTATTATGAATTAATGAAATTATTATATTTTTTTTCATTAAAATTAAAAAGTGAAATTGAGAAATAAAAAAAAAATATTTAAAAAAAAAAGAAAACCAAAAGATGTTATGAGTGATACATTTTTACTTGTAGAGACGGAGAAATTTAGGATTGTAAATGAACCAAACTGATTATGAACAACTCGGGCTCAGCTCGATAAAAAACTTGTTCATGTTTGTTTGTTGGCGTAAATGCACTTTTAGTCCTTACATTTTGACTTTTTTACATTTTAGTCCATACATTTTATTTTTATCGCTTTTAGTCCCTAAATCAATTTACGCCTTCCACTTAAGTCCTTGAAGCTACCTTTCGTCACTAATCTAACGTGCAAACCAACGGATGAATAAAATAATAATAAAAAATTTATTGTAGCATGCCACATCAGATTATAATTTAAAATATTTATTTTTCAATTTAAAAAAAGAAAAAAGAAAAAATATGAGTTGCCTAGATCTAGGTTCATTTTCAACAAGAACACCAAAGAACACAAACCCAGATTTTAAACATAAGTACGCATGCCCAGATTTTCTTGCCCTTTCTTGTCAACCAAACACAAACACAAATCAGTCTCCAGCAAGAACACAAACACAAACCTAGCAGCAGATCTTCTTAAATTTTCTTAAACCACAAAATCCAGATATACAAAATCTCAACTCAAACCCAGATTTTCTCATCTTTCAATCAACAACAAAACCTCCAGCAAATAAAATTCATAAACCCAAAAACCAAATTCATAAACCCAGAAAATTTAGCATAAAAACACCATTAAAAAAAAATCATAAATTCCAAAGCCCCCATCCTTAAACCCAAGCAAAATAATTTCTCAGTTCTTTATTAATCTTTGTTTAGTTTCCAAGAAAATGAAAGAATAAAAATTTGGACAGCACCATCAAAGTCCATTCAATCTCCCTACTCTTTCGTCTCCGTAGTATCTCCAGACAAAAACACAAACACCTAAACTACAAAAAAATCTCACAAAGGCACCGTTTTCTCAAACCCAACAAAATCATTAAATCCCAAAATCCCAAAGTACCAAATCAATCCAAAAATACAACACAACCAACCCAAAAAAAAAAAAAAAATCTCAACCCAGAAAAACACATCTCAAGTCTGAACAACTCCATTTCTCAAAACGGTTTTGGTGTACGCTGTCCTTTGAAGTACGCCGCAAGCTCTAAACAGCAGGATCAGAACCAGAACTAGAAAAGCCTTGATCAGATGGTACAGACATGACGATGGGGACGACGAAGATGAAGAAGAGGAAGACGAGATCCATGGTGGGAGATGTGGAGGAGAGAGACGGTGCCATTGGCGAGAGAAGCAAAGAAGGAGAAGAGTTGCTGGAACCTCAAGAGGCATAGCCGGTAACTGTATTCCATTTGCATTACATGTTGTTTCACTTACAAATATGTTTCTATCATCATCATGGGTTCTAGTTAGATCTACTAATAAGGGAACTGAGTTCGAATTCCACTTACACCAAAAACCAAATTAATTATCACCTATAAAGCAAAAACCGTAGGTTCTAATTCTATTGTATCTATAAAAATAATAAGAATAAGTTTTTCTATCATTCTGTGACTTGGGTTATTAGTTGTTACTCAAAATATATTTAACAACTTAATACATCTAAGGTTTGTTTTGCAGAACTAAGTTTTTAAAACTCATTGCCTCACAATACTGAAGTACTTTTAACTTTTAAGCTCCAAATAAGCTATTACAGAGACTTGAGAATCTGATGGTTGTACATAAAATCTGATTGGCTGGATTCTAACTAACCGCTGCCTAACTACCTTTGTTACAACAAGTGGTATTTGTAACCACTAAAACTTATCTATTTAGCTGCAAATTAGCACTACACCAGCCTAGGAACCCTAGCTGAACTACTGCACGAACCAACCTCCAGCTGCTGCACTACTAGTGGACTTATCACATGCTACTGCAGTGCCAACTACAATTACTAATGCAAAGCACTAATGCGGATGCTCCTGCATCAGAATCTTCTTGGTTAAACCTTTTAGATGATATAGAAAATTAATTGGTGACCTTTTGTCTCCCTGTTATGTATAATCAGTTCATCAATTTGGAAAATTCGATTACGATTGTATGGCTGATCAAATACAGAGTTAGATGTGTATATATGAGAATTTGGATTTTCTAGATAAATTAATATATTTTCCTTTGCATCTGTGCGCATTTTTACATTTATTCGACTATATAGATCTTCTGTTTCTGATTAATGAGATGGAATTCAAAGTAATTGGGTGGTTGTTGCTGTCTTACCGAATTGCTGACATTGTTCTTGTCCTTGCAGTTCTATGGTTACATTTTTCCCAAATTTGAACTTGTGAATATGAAGGCAGACTTTCTTAATAGAAATGTAAATGAAGGATTCAGTGGTGGCGAAAGGAAGCGGAATGAAATTTTACAACTTGCAGTAAGAATATTTTTCTATTTTATCTTTCATCTTGTGTCATATTATCCAGACTACTAATTTTTTGAATTAACGTCCCATTGTGTCTTTGATATAAGACACAATGGAACGTTAGAGAAAAGATTTGTTGTCTCTATATCCATGTGGGACCTATTTTTGGAGGATAATCATACTTGGCCAATTCTCTTAGGCTTCGTTTGGTTGGGGGATGAAAAAGTGTGGGGGGAGGCAGGATAGAAAAGATTTTAATTTTCCCTTAGTGTAATTGGTTGGAGGATGGAAAAGTAAAGGGTGAAAAACTCCTTTGTTTAGTTGAGAATAAAAATGAGAGGATAGAAAATATAGTATGTATAAAGTTACTGTTATGCCTCTTTATTACATAATACTAGTCGCTAACCCGTGCGATGCACGGAAAATTTATAATCCTAAAAGGTTAACACATCAAATGCTTTTATGTCAATTTTGCAAGAAAATTAATTTTAGTGATAATAGTGCTTTCAAAAAAATTTATTATCTCACAAAGAAATATACCTAATTCTTAATTTGGGTAGGCCGACCAAGGTTGAAAGTAAAAAATATATAAATAGTGTGATTGTCATATATTCTTTGATATAAAAGAGAACATAATTGATATAAAATAAAATTATTACTCCAATGTCACCAACCACAATAATACAAAGAAAAGTATATAGATTGCAAATTCAAGAATACTATATTTTCCTATAGAAACTAATAATAGAAATAGAAATAGCTATCATTTGAAGCTTAAATAACACATTACCAACGTAAATCCCTACAATATGTTATATATGTAAAGCTTTTTTTTTCCTTTATATATATATATATATATATATCAAACTGTTTCCAATTACATACTAAACTTAGGCAAGAAAAAGAAAAAATAAAGAGAAGTTCATAAACAAAATAAAAATCACCAAGAAATTATTAGCTCGTGAGTCCCCACTCCTCATCACTTTCTCTCTAAACTTCTAAAGTCTAAACTCTAAACCTCTCACACTAAATACCGAATCTATGTTTTGTTATGAAGCAAAGTAGTTCATAATATATTCTTTATAGAAAGCTTCAAGTATCTTCCCAACCAAATTGAAAGCATAAAAGTTAAATAAGGAATAGGAAGGGAACTTGACAATCTCACGATTCTGCTACAATATCCGAATAGCTCGCTCAAACAGTGACTTTTATATGAGTGGTGTCTCCCAATGTTAATCTTTTAGTGTGTCATGTTTTGTGGAGGAAAAACGTTGCATACAGGAAAACTAATTAGGCTATTCACCATTAGAGAGTGTTAAGCTGCTGAGAAAATTGCTAGGGTTTTGAGATAGGAAGAGAAGAGTCCTTAATGTGCGTTTCTCTTAACTCCGATTATTAGCTTAGAGTTTCACTCTTTATTAAGTTTGGACTAAACAAAAATAATTTTATATAAATAAAATAATAATTTTATTTAAATATTGTGTTGACGTGGAAAATTATGAGAGATTTAGAGGCTTCGGTTATATATATATAGAGAGAGAGATATATAGATGACAGAGAAAGTGAAAAAATGAGTCTCCTTCCAAGATCAACTCCAAGCCTCCAACGTAAGTTTTTTTTTTTTTTTTTTTTTAATGAGGAAGAGACAAAACTAAAATAGTTTTTTAGGTGGTTGTTCAAATAACTTTGCATTCATCCTCTTTTCTTTTCTTTTCCTTTTTTTTACTTTGTATTCATCCTAGATTTTTGAGCATTCAATTAATTTAACTTTCTGTGTGGTTCATATATAATCTTGTGAAAAGGTTTCAAACTGGAGCTTCGTCGACCATAGTCCATACCTACAAATTTCTTCTACTCTTTTTTTCTTTCTAAAAAGATGGTTTCATTTATTTTAGGTCAAAATTCACCAAAATAGGCCAAAATGGCCACAATTACTAAAATATCAAACATTCTAAGCACAAAAAACAAAAACAAAAACAAAATTTCTACTTCTAATTTTCAAAGTAGTTTTAGGCATAAAACTAAATCAAGGTTTGAGCAACATTGCAGATCTATGTTAATGATCAATATCAAAGGCATTGCTGATAAGATCACAAAGAAAGATGATCAGACTCAACAACTGATTGATCTCAGCCTTAAAAAAAAATCCTAATTTTGTTTTTGAAGAAGAAGAAGAGTCTCTGAGATTTAGAACATGCAGAAAAGGAAGCATAGAGTGCGTTTTCAACAAAGGAGTCAGACCCACATCAGATTTTTCCATATCTTTCTTTGCATCTTTTAGTTGGGCTTGAGGGAATGATGAATCCAGTGTGGGTTTTGGCTTAGTTGAGGGAGGGGAAGTGATTGACTTTGTAGGTTGGAAATAGAGGGAAAGAATGGAAAAGAAAATTTGGGGCAATCGGGAGCTAAAAATAATCATTAAAAATAATAAATAAATAGTTAACTGAGGTATAAATTTGTGAGGCTTGCAAAACTAATTTGGCAAGATCTCATGAAGTCAACATAAAGTCCATAGCTTCGGTTATATTGTATTTGTAGATAAGTTTAGAATTGTAATAGATTCTTGTTTTCTTTATGAATATAAATGTAATACCTATAATATTAAAACTTAAATTTTAAGGTAATATTTTTAAAATAAATATTAGACTTTTAAGTTTTGTGTTATTAATTACAATGTATGTGCCAAATGTTAAGGAGCTCATATATGGAATGAAATAAATGAATTTATTAGTATTGTATTTATCCTTATTTGTGAGAATTAAATATTTATCCTTATCAATTCCTTTTGAATGGTTCAATAATCTTCTCTTGCTCAAGGCCACATTTTGTCTTTCCTTGGCTGGCTGTTCATTCACCTCCTTAAAGAGAAGTACCAATTTCATGCAACATTGGAAATTTCAAGTAGAAAAATAGTAAGAATTTCTTTGGAAGTCTATATTCAATATCTAAAAAGGCTAGTGCTCATTGATCTTTAAAATAGAACTACAAAACCTTATACGAAAAATGTATTAGCCCAACAACAAATGGCAATGCACACTTCAATGCAATGTGCATTCCTTGTATGGCCAAAATAAAATAAACAAACAGCTACTTAAACACACACACACACACACACAAGCTCCAACTACAACTATCTTCTCAAACCCTAAAAACTTTCATGACTTGTTTATCGTCAACAACCAAACTCCAACTCTCAATAATCAAGACCAACCACAGCATACCAAATTTGGAAAAAAAAAAAAAAAAAAAAAAAAAACCCCATTTTTCCATATACTTTTTTCATGAGAAACAAAGAAAAGAAAAGTTGTGATCTCTCTCCATAATTTGCTTTTCAATTTGTTATACCAATGGTGGTTTTGAAACTCGAATTGTTCAAAGAACTGTAAAAGGGAGAGATTCAAGGTTTTTAAGAGCAGATTGAGGTTGAATTGAAGTCAAACCATGATAGCATCATAATTAATTTAATAACTATTTTAAAAATAAATAAATATATTAAATTAGTAAAAATATAAAAATAGACTAAAATAATTCAAATAAATATATATATGTCTATATTTCAAACAATGAATATATATATATATATATATATATATACATATATATGAAATTAATATACTTAAACTTTTTGTTAGAGTTTAATATTCAACTATTTTTATTCAAGTCTTTATCTAAATTATCTTTTAAAAAAAATCATGTCTAGCCCATTTCATTACCCAATATTCTTTTTATCATGCCCCAACCCCATTTATCATTTATGAAATTAAAAAAAAAAATTACAAAAACTGGAAGAGGGGCGGACATTGGTTTGTTCGCTCATTAGAAAATTGATTGAGTACAAACACAAGCCTAAGGCAATTTAAGAAAGAATAAGTGGTTGACAGCTTGCAAACAGTTGGTACACTATAAAGTGGTTCACAGCTAAGCTTGCCTAAGAATTTAGTGGTTCAAGCACAACCAGTCCGTTTGCAACAGCCAAACCTTCACTGCGACAATCAAGCAAAGAAGACCTACAGGATTGCCGAAAACGCAGTGAGAGCGAGAGAAACAAAGAAGAAGAATAAGAAGAAATAACAATGCAATCTCATGGTTTGACAGCATCTCATGGTGGTTGAAACATCAACAATGGCTGTAAGTACCCAAAAAAATAATAAAAATAAAAATAAAAATTTGTGATCTGAACCTGTGAGAACCGTTCACTGTTTTCAAACCCGGGAGGTTTTTTATTTGGTTTGGTGGTTGAAGGTCTTTCATTATAAAAGCTTTTGTTTTTGTTTTTTGTTTCATTTTGTTTTTGTTTTGGTCTGTTTGTTTGCTGAGAACCCCACGACAAATATCCATGGCTTCAAATCTGATAATTTCGTGGGGTCTTCTTGGTGGGAAGGATTAGATTTGCATTGGCATAGGTTAGGCTAATAGGCTCTTTATCTATGGAGGAAGAGAAATTGCAGATATATATAGAAAAAATGAAGTAGTGGTTCTTCTATTTCCAATAGGCAACAATGAAACGTTATGATAAACCTCTTGATTGGGAATAGGAAGAATCACCACTAATCAAGAGACACAGATTTGAAGAAGGGCTGAATTAATGCTCAATTAGTTGAAAGAATAGCAAAATGTTAATTACAAAAGAAGAGATAATGTGTACCTAATAAGGATTCTTATTTTTTTAGCATAGTGGCAATTGAACAGGTATGAAGAAGTAATTTAGTTAAATGGGGAGAGGAAGAGACCAAGGTGGGAAGAGAGAAAGTTAGGCGTTAGAAAGGTGAAATTCTGAAGTTTTGAAAGCGCGAAAGATAGAAAAAGCAATAGGAGGATGAGGGGAGACACAAAGCGGTTAGCATTAAAGACTATTTGGCTTAGGATGGGGTTTTTTTTTTTTTTTTTTTTTTTTTTTTTTTTTTTTTTTTTTTTAAGAAACATGAAATATTCATTCAACTTAAAAGAGAGTTACAACAGAGATAGCATACAAACACTGGGAGAAAATCACAGACAATTTCACACCACTCTCCTCAATGAACCCGAGAGCCTAGCAAAATTTTTGAGTTTGCTTATTAACAATTTGGGGTCTCTTTGCTTGGGCTCTAGTGGTGGGCTTATTAAAAGGAGAGAAATTACTTATGATATTCGGACAGCGAAGTCCTTGGGCCAAAGAAGAAAACAATTGAAAGCCCAAAACCAATTTTTGGCCTCAAAGGACCAATGGGAAACATACGCGTGCTCAACAGAGGAGGGTGCTGGGCTTAAGGAGCAAAATTCTACCAACACAGCTGAACTGCTTGTTTTCTCCGTACCCAGGCTCGGACAAATAGCAACCGGACTCCAACCGGTATCTTCCTCTCTTCGTTCTTCCTCCGACCCACCTCGGCAAGCAGCACAAAGTTTCACAATAACCCCCTTCCTCCAATCGTCTAAATCTTGAGATCCAGACCCGAGAAACCCACCAAAACCCAAAACACCACAAATAAAGCAAAAGGAAGGAAGCCACTCCGATTGAAGACTTGATCTGAAATAGAACTAGAAGATCATTATTCCTCTATCTACATACCTTAGATCCAAACCCATCTTCCAGGAAAATCTTGGAGTGGACTTAGAAGCTTGTCGACGCTCATCAAGGCTGTCCGATCTCATGGTTGAAGCAGCGCAATCAACTTCCTCAAACATGGCGAGAAGAAAAAGCAGAAATCCTCCAGTGGTAGCTAGATCCATGTTGCTGAGGGGACCTTGAAGGCTACAAAGATTTAGACAACTACCCGAATAGGGAGAGATGACTTGTACCAGGCAAGAGAAAAAAAAAAAACTCCTACTGAGGGAGAGAGAAAAAACTTTCTCTCTCCCCCAGCAGGAGAGAGAGAGAAAGCTTAGAGGGATCAAACTTGAGGGATCAAAAACTTGATTGATTTAATGTAGGATGGGGTTTTATGATGGACAACATTAACATCATTAATGTAAGATTGGACTTTATGGCGCGGGTTGGAAATCATTTCTTTTTAATAGTATCTTAAAATTTTGGGAAAAATTTAGAAAAAGTATTTTAAAATTACGGAAAAAATTTTGGAAAAAAAATGTAATGACATGGCTACTGATGCGGCTCAACGGGAGCGTAGCAATATTAAATGCTACGCTTCAGCTTTTAGTAATATATAAATAAGAAATAAATTTTAAGTAATCATTAAATAAAAATAAATAAACTTTTCCATAGTTCCATTATACAATATGTGTGTGTATATATATATATATATATATTTATTGTATTAGAAGTGAAAGACACCATTTAATTCCCAAAAAAAAAAGTTTTGATTAAAAAAAAAAAACTCAAAACCAACTGTTTGATTTAAAAATAGAAAACCCACCACTTGATATAAATAGATAAAGGCACAGTTTGGGCCCCGGGGGGGGGGGGGGGGGGGTGGGGTTGCAATTTTGGTGTTTTTTCAAGATCCCTCTCCTCCCCTATTTTCTCTTCTCAAATCTCCCCAAATTGGGGAGAGAGGATTTTGGTGGGCCCAGGGAGAAATCACTTCGGCCCCCACCAAAATCCCGTCCCCTTTCCTCTCCCAACCAAACAACCCTCTCCCCCATTTTCTCACCAATTTTTCCCTCCCCCCTTTCCATCCCCCTTAAAATCACCCCAACCAAACAAGGCCTTATGGATTTCTTCCTGTAAATTTGTTCTTTTGTGATCTAGTCAGGCAAAGTTGACCTCATAAGATGGAAACTAGATTTTTTTTGTTCTCTTTTTAACATTTTGACAATAAGTATTGGGTGCCATTATATTAATTAGGAGATGGCATGTTATGGCTTTAGTGAAGTCAACTTTACCTTTAATAACAGTTGAAGTAGTTTGAAATTAAGACCCTACATTAGGGTCAAGATTCTTAGGAAGGCTAAAATGATGTTGATGCAATTATGAGAAGGAACTTAGGTGCACGTGGTGTACACAGGAGTATAAAATCTGTGTTAATTTTTTTTTTTTTTTTTTTTAACCTGTGATTTATAGCATATCTTGAGTTATATAAATTACTCAATCTCTCTCGTATTAATATGCTGTTTTATATGCAGGTTCTGGGTGCAGACTTGGCTACCTTGGACGAAATTGATTCTGGACTGGATGTTGGTGCACTTCGAGACGTAGCAGCTGCAGTGAATGGGCTTTTGACTCCAAAGAATTCTGTGTTGATGATTACTCATTATGCAAGACTTTTGAATATCATAAAGCCTACATATATACATGTTATGGTAAGTCATTCGAAGATCTTCAAGAATTACTTAATTTTTTTTTGGGTTTAGGGTTTACCATGATGTGGGGGATTGGGTAGGGCATGGGACTATTATGTAAAAAAAGAAGAAGAGTTATAAAATCTTACGTGGCATTCAACACGAAGCTTTGACTTGCATGTATCCAAGAAAATTTAGCACAATTTTGTTAAAAATGAGCCTAACTATGGTCTAGATAATTGTGCAAGGTTGGGATAAGGGGCAGAATCCCTCAAGTTGAGGTTTGGTTGGCCTCTATGTTGGCTCAACGCCTCAACCATTCAAAGCTGCAACTCTAGCTTTGATTTTTGCTATAGCCTTGATGATGGCTCAATAAAACCAATGGTTGAATTCTATATGGACTGTCTTCAAGTGCCATGGAAAGAAATGATTTCCATTAGAATTGAAAAATTAGTGCTTTCTTTTTAATTTTATTATGATTTTGTTGATCTATAAATTGATTCATCACTTTCATGCACCAAATTATGCACTAAAGTTGATATATTGATAGTCACAAATCAGATTTTGGTTCCTGTGCCAAGGCAATCCTTGTGCAATTGAAAAGGTTGTAAATAGTATACAGCTTATGAAATTGTTTCTAAATCCCCGATTAATCACAATATAATTATTTTAATCCATGGTTTTTGGGAGGACGGGAAAATCTTGAGGACACGAGACAGTTCGATAGCAAAACTTCTGGAGGATGAAGGGCATTTCTGCAGTGTAACTGCATGGAAATTGATTTTGGTACTCTCTCTCTCTCTCTCTCTCTCTCTCTCTCTCTCTCTCTCTCTCTCTCTCTTTGTGTGTGTATGAGTAAATTCATCATACTTTTGTTAGCTCCATAGTCAAGAACTCTGCAATTTCAGTTCTCTTTGGTACCTTTGCACTCCAGATGTATTTTAAGGCTCCTAAACATCGCCTCATTTGTTATGGTTGCATACTGAATTGCTTTCTTAGTATATACTTTTCATTCAAATGTTATTATAATTGTGGTTTTAGAATCGACATCTTGAGGAGCCTTATGACCCAAAAATTAATGGAATTAATTTTAAATTGGCCTTAACAGGATCCATGCATCGAAAAGAAGTGGTGATTGATTTGTAACCACTGAGGTCCAAGTTTTAGTAGCAGGCAATCAATGTTCCACTCTTGGGGTTGGCTCTTGTCATATTACGTGCCTCACCATGCTTCCTTTACCCTTACTATACCTCAAATTTAGTGGTTCCTACTTGGTAGATTTCCTATTTGAAAGGCTCTTGGAAGCTTATTGCGACGGTGTGTGAGGATTGGAGCTCCTGCTTGTATTTTTGAGATCAGAAAAAAGAATGGCCTTTTGTCTGATTCTTGCAGTCTCACATGTTTAATTTTAGTAGATATTTGTGAAACCAGTATTTTTTTTTTTTTTTTTGCATGTACTCCATACAGTTGATTCTGTAATCATTCTATAAATACCAAGGACTATAATCCTCTCAAGTATTTGATTTTCTGGTGTCTTACATGTCCTCCCCCTAGCGTTGTAGAGGAACATATTCCAGCATATTGAGTTTAATCATTTTTTCCTACAATGGAACACTCCAATGAAACCTAGCATTCCAATACATTTGTATGCTGGCACTTCTTAGTCATTGATGTAGCAGTCGTATGTTGAAGAAGATTCTAGGGTTTTTGGAATTAGGGCTACGGATTGTAAAAGATTGGGGAATTGATGAAATTGGTAGGGAACTAATGCTCACAGAACTGGTTTCACTTGATGGAATTCCTAGAGAGCAAAATGAAAAGCATAAGATAACTACTAGCATCATCCCAGTAGGTTCCAAGGAATCACTTCTAGGTTCAGTTTGTTCAGTGGAATAAAAATACTTTAAAAGAAAAATTATGTGGTTTTGTTGTTTTGTTGGGATCTTGAAAATAATTTTCTAAATTTTTATTTGCACAGAAAAATCTGAAGTTATAATTAACCCCAAAAAAAAAATAACACAAAAAGTCGATAGATGATGGTGGGAGAATGGGACAATTGGGAAAGGTGGTAGCAGTGGTGATTTGGAGTAGAGGAGAGGTAGATGGAGGGCATGACCATAACAATACTTGGTAAGTAATCAATACCTGAGGGGCCTAGTTTAGGGAATAAGGGATGGGGAAGTACAGATCTTTTTAGGTCTTAGTTTTATCAGGTTCCAATAGTATTAACGGGTGGCCTAAGAACTAATTTTGTGTTCCCATAGATTTGATCGAACTCAGGGCGTTGATATCAACCAAACCTGGGAATAAATCTTTGCCTTTGGACCGTTTACCATGTTAAAGTCTATTTTTCCATGGAGCTTGCTAAATCCAATATTGTAGCTCATCTCAATTTGACTTTAAATGATCTCACATCATTTGCCTCTAGCAAATAATATTTACTTGTAATTTTATGAACCCATTTAAGTGAACTGTGCGACAGCTCGAAAACTCATGTGCCTTTGTTAAGTGGCTGGATTGGTTCCATGTACATAATCTGACTACTACTTGGGCTCACAAGTTTTTTTGCTTGGTGTTTTAATTGACAGCAAACCACTGGAAATCGAGGCATCACAAAAATTTGATGCTGCAATTGCTCTAATGAATCATGATATAATTGTTTAATAACAATGCATGGATTACAAACAATTAGAAGGAAATCATCTACAATATTTCAGTGACCTAAGACATAAATTGGGATTGAATGGTTTCTATGATTCCTTTTTCTTTTTTTTCTTTTTTTCTAAAGACATTGACGCAATGACGCTGATCAAGATTACCCCTGTTCTCAAATATAATACAGCCATCTCTCTCTGATCATGGAATTCGTCTTTCGGTAAGAAATGGTTGGAACGTCATCAGCACTCCAATTGCCTCATGAAGAAAACCAAATTGTCACCTATATTTCAACCTAAATTTTGAAGTTGCTCAGTCTCAAAATTTGTTAGGATCGAGTAAGATCTCTCTATGATTACTATTCCCACCAAACTCCACTCTTAAACTTTTCATATAATAAATATGCTGAATCTTTAAAGTGTTGGACAATAAACAAAAACTGCTTGAAAAGACACATTGACGACACATTATCAACTTTAGTGTTGAAGTGAGACTATAACATTCATTTCGGTTCTTATATTTTTAAATTTGCTATCATTTTGGTCTCTATTACCATCTCATTTACAGAAAATCTTATATTACTAATGTACTGCATTAATAATTTAAAAATAGTGTTTTCTGTAAGTGAGATGACAATAGATACTAAAATGATAGTAAGTTTAAAATATAAGGACCAAAATGAAAGGTGTGAAAATCAAGGGCCAAATTGAAAATATGACCAAAATATAGAAATTGAAGAGTTTTTGCTTTTAAAATAATAAAGTGAATGCACTGAGTCCATGGTTTTAAAAATTGAATCAAACTCATCGGTTCAATTGGAAATCGAACCCTCAACCGGTTTGGTAAAAATAGTAAAAATCAGGAAATATACCCATTTTTTATTATTTGAACATTCTAGTTTTTAAAACTATGTAACCAAACCGAGGTCATTTTCCCCAACTCAATCAAAATTAGTCTAGCTTGTGGACATCAGAACATTGAATATCTTGCCTAGTTGGGTGGACTAATCTAGTATAAATTTACTTGTCTATTGAATAACTAGTTAGTATTTGTTGAGGTTAAAAGCTTGCAAAAATAATTATTACTTCTGAGAAAGTATCCCCTCTAATTACTTCTCATTTTTTGAAGGATGTGAGACATGTGTTATTTATTTTATTTTAAAATACCACATCTTATATTTGGGACATTCAATTGGAAGGAATCCTATACCATTACTTAGAGCCGCCTACATTTGACGCTTTGTCGGAACAAAAAGCAAACAACAAAATGTACAAATACTATAAATAAATGGGTCATGTTAACAAGTTTCCTAAAGAAAAAGATTAAAGACTAAAAAATATTGAAGAATTATGAGCTGTAATTTGCACACACTTTTCAAAAAATAAAATACGCGAGTTAATGATTCATTGGCCTGTACAGGCAAAAATTTATTGTGTTTGTATGTGCTTTTTTGGATATATATATATATATATATATATATATTTTGAATTTATTTTTATAGAAATAATATATAAAAATATTATTTAATAAAGTATTGAATGCACCATAACCAATGCTCTTAAGGCATTCATTACCGTTCATAAGATTTTGAATACAACCTAGAACTCCAAGAAACTTCATAAAGAGACATAGAATGTTGTTTTTCTTTTTATAGTAAAAGTTATAGTGAGTTTCCCAACTTTTCAAAAGCTACAAGAAGGAGATTTCCTTAACTCTAGCCCAAAGATATATCTGAGTCACCGATACATCTTTATACCCTTTTGAACTTTGGACCCCCGCTTGGATGAGGCTCCCGCCTAACCAAAATCACATTGGCATGATAGGAACATGATGCTATCTTAATAATATTCATAAATAGATGGTTTTATTATCATTATGTAATAGATTGTTGGAGCACTCATATCAGTTAATGTATAATAGTATAAAAGGTAAATTTTGCACATCTAGCTCCAAAAATAACCAACATTGGTTCATGTAAATTTTGTAAATTTAGATTGTTGCTATAGTAACCGTGTGTATACATACATATATATATATATATAGAGAGAGAGAGAGAGAGAGAGAGAGATGATTTGAGAGAGTAAAAAAAATTATAATGAAATGTAGTATAAAATAGATAAGATATGAGTGCTTTTTTGAAAAGTGGTTATGTAAAATTTTTTTTTTTTTTTTAAAAAGTATGTTCTTATACTAAAATAAACACGAATTTTTAAACAAACTAATGCGAATGATTTTAGAATAATCAATAATAAAAAAAATATTAATATGGTAATCATTGTTAGAAGAATGTTACAAGGTACCTAACACTTTTCATGCACATAATTTAATCCTTAAACCGACTTTAATGGTTTATAGCTACTTTATCACCTAATTTAGAATAGGAGACCTCACAAACTATTAAACCAAGGCCAATAATAAAATCAATTAGATATTAGGTGACCAACCACACAAAAAATCTTATGATTGGTAGAGACTTAACTCACACCTCTAAACTCGAGACTCACCAAGGGTCAATTTTGAAGTCGATAAAGACAGTCCACAAACATTACTTGACTTAGAACCCACAACATATTGGAATACTCCATCCTACTACGCTAGATAAAGTTTGACATTCTTTCACTTCCATCTAAACAACTCATTATTTATATATCTTATCCCTATCTAAAAGCATTAACACATGTTTTAAGATGAGCAAAAGTATAAAATACATGGAAATCAATATTGTACTGGTATCAGCTGTACCAGGAAAATATACTATACCAATCATTAAATCGATAATGATACTCCTCTAAAATGTACCCGAAAATATACCGAGTTGTACTAGGCATATTTCGGGTGCTTTAGCTTGTATTGGCGTTTCAGCCAGTACAATTAAAAAAACGCTAAAATTTTAAATTTTTATATTAAAACAAATATGTTATTTAAGCTAATATATTAGTTAATGTACTTAGGCTAATTTTTAGTCTTATAAAATATGTGAATTTTAAGTTTTATGTTGATAAACATAATTATTAATAAATTCATATTTACATAAATAAATACGAACATATAAATATGCATAGAAATATATAAATAGAGATAATCCTAAAATGATACATTGGTATCAACCAATACCGAAATATTTTGTTTCTCTCGCCAAACCAAAACAGCTTCCTATACGAAATTGACTCTCTTAGTAAAACATAAACATCTTCAATCACACAAAACTAAATACACACACAAAAATGTGACATACTTGTATAAAAACGTTTTGTCTCACCAGGTAAAGGTCAATGCCTATGATTCAAAATTATCGGGCTTGGGAATTCTCAGTCAATTTGTTCCCTTCACAAGCTTATGAAGCACAAAGTTCTCGGCATCTTTTTCTTAATTGAAACTTAAACTAGATAGAAAGCTAGTTGTATGGATCACATTTATTATTGTTTGGGCCTTTACGGATTGTTTAGTTGTGCCAAAATCAGGTCAAGGTAGAGGTTTGGCTTTAATGTTGAGTCTTAGGGTGTGTTTAGTTAGGGTGAAAACAGGAAGGATGGAAAATAGGGAGAGGAAAGTAGAGAGGAAAATTTTGTTTTCCACTGTTTAGTTGAGGAAAGAAAATAGGACAAACAAAAAATAGGGGAGAAAGTTTTCCCTCCTAGACCCACTTTTTTTATCCTCCCAAATTGGGAGGAAAATGAGGAGGGAAAAATGATGAGAAATACATTTTACACAAATACCCTCACTTTATTACACTCACCTACCCCTCTCAATTTCCCACTATTATATAATAAGGACATAATAGTCAATTTATATAAACTACATTTTCCATCCTCCCATTTTTTCCTCCAACCAAACAAAAAAGTTTTCCACCCTCCCACTTTTCCTCCCCACCAACCAAACACACATGAGAAAAAACCAAATCTTTTCTATCCTCCTACTTTTCTATCCTCCTACTTTTGCATCCTCCCACTTTTTCACTCCTCTAACCAAACAGACCCTTCATAGCATTTCAATGGTTCAGACTTCATACTCTTTCACAAACTCATGCTGATTGCTGATGCTCTTGTTGTAAATGGTGACAATGTGAGTCCCTAGAACGTTATTGGATTCTTATGGAAGAATTGAGTCTTTGGCTAAATATTGCTAAAATCTGAATTTATACGCTTTATGTGCATGTGCCAAGTTTTTTAGTTAAATGAAGAGAGACGTAAAATTAAGCAACAGTGGTGCCAAATTGCTTAGAGGAGAAAAGAGAGAGAATGAGAATAAGGGCGTAGAGGAGAGAGAAAAATGAGAATGGAACACTCCAACAAAACCTAGTGGTTGTTGGGGACCTTTTTTTTGGTTGCGCAGCCACATGTTGTCCTTTGGAAGGGTGACCTTATTAGACTCGGATTTTTCTGGGGAGTTGAGTCCGGAACTCGACATTGGACCAAGTAGTCCAATGGCTTTCGGCGTATTTTTATGCCTACAAAATGGGTAAAACCCAAAATCTAAGAATTATGATAATGGTTGAAATAATAGTTGAATAAAGTAATATGTATTTACTATTTAGTGAAATATTTTGATTGAATGATGAGTTAAAGATCATAATGATATATATTGGGTGATGTCCAATATTCAAGAATAATTAATTGTCATATGTCCAGCAATAGGATGGGTCCAAGATAGTCCATGTCTAGCTGTGGTATGATTCATGTTTAAGATAATAGGATATGTTTAGCAAAGGAGTATGTCTAGCAGATGTTTACGTTCAAATAATATATATCCAGTAGAGGTTTATGTTCAAATGATATATGTCCAGCAGTGACATATCAATTTATTAGTGTATAGTAATGTAATAGTAAAGTGATTTGTATTTAAAGGTGAAGTAATCATGTACTCAATGACGTAAATTTAGAGATATGGAAACAGTCATTTATCTTTGTATGGTTTGTAGCTCTAACTGTATAGCATCAATGAGTTGATAGTATTCCAGCATAATGACTCCAGCAGTGTAAAGATAGTATGCCATGATATGTCCTTCCATGATGACTTCAAGATTGAAGGGGAAAAAAATTGGTGCAACTAGAGGGAGAGAGAGTATGTCCAGCAGTGTATAGAGGCTAGTTAAGTTTGTTCCTTTTATCATGCACTTAAATAAATTTTCCTTTGATAATGCTCTTTTAGTTATTGTAAAGTTATGGATAGTATTGTCTTCCATAAGAAGGGGTTTTGTAAGATAGGTTTGTGTCTTCCATGAGAAGGGCTTTATTATAAGGTCTTTGTGCCTTCTAGAAGAAAGGTTTTATGTATTAGAAGTCAATACCTTTCATGAGAAGGGCTTTTGTAAGAAGTCTTTGTGCCTTCTAGGAGAAGGGCTTTAGTATTAGAAGTTTATGCCTTCCACGAGAAAAGCTTTTAGTATAAGTGTTTGATATCTCTTGGGAAGTATGGAGATGGTAAAAGATATAAATCTTTTGTAGGATGTAATATTTGTAATATGTATGGGTAATAAGTATGAATACTTGGTGAGAGATGTGTTTGTAATATATATGAGAAATATTTATGGATAAGTTATGAGAGATGTAACTTGTAAGATGTATGAGAGATATGTATAGGTACTTTGTGAGATATGTAATTTGTAAGATGTATGAGAGATTTGTAAGATTGTAAACGAGTGATATTATAGCTGCTAGAAAGATTATAGTGATGACGTGTGTTGCTATCCAAGAGAAGAGGTTTTGTAAGAGACGTGAAGAGTGAGATGTGTTAGGTATTTGGAGATATGGGCAGTAAGATGATAAAATTTTGGAATTTGAGAGTGAGGGAGTGAGTATAAGATGGGTAATAGTGTGTAGGAAGAGTTGTGGTGTTGTGGTGTGATAATAATGTGTGACTTGGTCCTCTTTATATAGAACCAAGTCTGAAACTAAATCATTTCAGCTGTAGGCAAGACCAACAAAAAAGGAAGGGATTTTAGTTAGAAAAATATAGTTTCTTTAGTTGGTTTTGGTTTTTATCCAAATAAGGAAATTCTATAATGCCAAGGCTGCTAAGTCAACTGTCACATCTGTTCTGAAACAATTGTCTGAAAAAAGCTGTTACAACTGTCATAAGACAACTGTTGCTTGGAGCTGAAGTAGATGAGGTTAGCTGGATGACGTCAGGCTACTAGAGAGAATATTCAGAATTTATTTCTGGGATTTAGCTAAAAATGGTAAGATCTCTTTTAAGGATATCTTGTTGTTTTGGACATAGTAGCTGACTACTGGGATTGAGCATTAAATGGCTGGTAATGTCACTTTCGGCCGAGTATCAAGTGCTGAACACACTACTGGTGTTCTGTTGGAAAGGTTTTCTCTTTTGGGTATTTGTATTTTTGGTCTAAGATTTCATTGCAATACATTTTTAGTAAGTAATAAAATGATTGATTGATAGTTAATGAAGCTTTAGAGATCTAGTCAAGGTCTCATTATGTTGTGACTTAATCTAGGTGAGCAAGAAGAGCATTTAATGCTCTGCTCTAGTAGCTAGCAGGAGAATATTTTGTCAAATTATGGTAGATGGAAGCTGGATATTAAAGATAAGACAAAATGCAAAACTCACTCTCTAAATTTCACAATTTTTCATTTCAGTCCTCTAGGTTTGGGTTTCGTTCATTTTTCTTAATTAAGTCCTCGTTAACCATCCGTTAGCTACTGCCATTAAAATTAAAATTAAAAATTATTTTTTTAATTTTAAAAAAATGTTAATTAAAAAAAAAAAAAAAAAAAACCCTAGAAATTAGATGAAGAAAGGGCATCTTATTTTAGTCGCAACAAGAGATGCATCTACTTGCTCAAAAAACGACGATTGTTCCTTGCCCCTCCTGATCAATGTCACCACCGGGAAAGGTATGTAGAGCTGCAACAAATGTCCGTCCCCTTGAGGTTTTTGTGGCTAAATCATTCTACTCCAAGCAATATCTAGATGGTTTCAAGTGGCTTTCTCAATTCATTTAGTAGTAGTAGAGGTAGTATCTTAAGCATCAGATTCACGTAGCAATTTTCTCATGGTGAGGTGGTATCTAAGTATCTTTTAGGCATTAGAAGTGAAGATTTGACATTTTATTTCAAGTGGAGTTATTGGGAACGCTGTCAATTTGATTGTTGATTTTCCTCCTTCAATCGCTTGGTTAATGATTTGTGCGATATGATGATATGTGATTGTAATTTAAATTTCTAATTTACTCTCAACTCTCAAGTCTCAAGAAAGCTTGCATGTTTTGTAGTTGCCTAGATCTAACTCTTGCTGTGTTAGACCAGGCTATTTTCTCTTTCTTGCTTTCCGATTCTTTCTCCCTCTCAGTCTCTCAGTATCGGGCTAGGGATTCAACTTTGTTCTTTCAATTTTTATCTCCAAGGACCAAATACGACATCGATTAATCCAATTTCTAGTTTTTTATATTAAATTAATGTTTTCTTAAAATTAGTAATTAAATGATAAATTAAATAATTGATAAAAACAACATTGTTCGGATAGGATAATGGCATAAGCTAATGGATTATTAATGGATGACTTAATTGAGAAAAAAATGAAATTTAGAGGATTGAAATGACAAAAACCAAACTTAGAAGACTGAAATAAAAAGTGGTGAAACTTAAAGGGTGAGTTTTGCGTTTTGGCCTTAAAGATATTATGAATATTTTATATTTGAAGTTTAAAGATAGTCAACCAGTTTTGGCCATGTGTTTAAGTTGGATTTTAGCTGAAAGTAGTAATGTAGTTTATGCGTAATAATATGATTATGTTTCCAAATTCGTATAGGAACAGCTGGTAATTAAATGAATAGTTATTTGGTCAGCATTTAAATGGTTGTAGTTTTTGAGTATTTGTTATACGATGAGTATTAAGTTTTAGTCAAAGAACAATGGAGAGTTTTATCATTTTAATTGTTCATGTGATAAGAGAGACTTACCAAATATCACATGCTACACACTGGCTCGTCAAAGTTCAGGGAGTTAGAGAAGACATGCCAAGCAACATATTTCTTTTATCAACTTTAAGCTGCTAGAACTTTACTAAACATACTTCTTGGCCCTCCAAACCACGACTTTCAAAGTTTCCCCAAAGAGACTCATTAGCTTGGATCATGAGCCAAAGATGAGATACGTACCTTAGGCTTTGCTGTCATTTTGTGTATATATGGGCTTTTGTTGGAAAAGCCGCTTTCCATGAATATGAGAGAGGTAATATGGGCTGTGAGCTTTGATTCATTACTTGAGCCTTATCCATATATTGATGTTAATGATGTCGTGGGCCATAAGCCCAATTGATGAAGAGGAAATGTGTACCATGAATCCGCCTCTTGAAGTGATGATCTTATGGGCCATGTAAATCCAATCCATGTAGTTGAATAAGATATGAGCTTATTTTAGGATTTAAAGAGTTTTACCCAAAAATCAATAATATGTTAATGTGGCGTGGGTTGCCAATGAAGTGATACCATGTGGCATGAAAAAAGAGTTCTCAACAATGTTCAAATACATTTGTATGCTGGCATTTCTTAATTGCAAATGTTTGCAGGGCCAAAAATGTGATTCAAGTCACTTCTAAAAAATCATAACGGTTTTTTAGCATTTTCTGAAGGGAAATCATATTAATACCGTTCGGTATTATTTAGGTTCCAATTACTACTGACCGGTATTAATCAGATTTCAATTAGTACCGATCGGTACTAATAATTTCCCAATTAATACCGATCAGCACTAATAAGAAAACTCGAAATACCAATCGGTAATAAGAAAACTCAAGTTATAAAGGGAACTCGATTTTTAGAAAATCAAGTTCCAAAACAGGAACATACACCTAAATAATTTGAAAACATGGACAAATTACTGTATAGTTTAAAAATTAAGGGCAAAATCCCATTTTTCCCAAAATAACTATGGCATCATGCCTATAGGTTCCTAGGAATCACTTCTAGGTTCTGTTTGTTTAGGTGGAACAGAAAATATTTCCAAGAAAAATGATTTGGTTTTGTTGTTTGTTTGAAAATAATTTTCTGAAGTTTCAGTTGCACATGCAGAAAGTTCTGAAGTAATCAATACCCGACGAGTGTAGACTAGGGAATAGGGGATGGGGAATCATTGACGTCTGGTGCATTTAGTGATAACTTGATCTTAATTTTATCGGGTTCCAAATAGTATCAATGGTGGGCATCCTAAGAACTAACTATGGAGCTTGCTAAATCCAATATTTTTGCTCATCTCAATTTTTCTAAAAATGATCTCACATCATTTGCATCAAGCAAATAAAATTTACTTAATTGTTTGAACCCATTTATAAGGAACTCATAAGTGATTTGTGCCAAAGCTCGAAAACTCCTGTGCCTTTGTTAAGTGGCTGGACCCTGGACTGGTTCTATGTTCATAATCGGTACTACTACATGGACTAACAAATTTTAGTCAAACCATTTTGCTTGGTGTTTTAATTGACAGCAATTATGTCACCATTTCCCTACTTCAAGACTGTCTTCATGACTTCTATAGGAAACCACTGGAGATCGAGGCACCAAAAAACAATAAAAAAAAAATCTGATGCTGCAATTGCTTATTAAATCATGATATAATTGTTTAATTACAATACATGGATTACAAACAATTAGAAGGAAAACGTCTAAAATATTTCAGTGACCTAAGACATAAATGGGGATTGAGTTGTTTCTTTCATTCTTTTTTTTTCACCCTCGAACATTGACAAGTAGTATATTACTATATTGACACTGCTCAAGATTACCCCTATTCTCGAATATAATACAGCCATCTCTCTCTGATCATGGAATTCATCTTTCAATAAGAAATGGTTTGAATGTCATCAGCACTCCAAATGCTTCAATCACGTTCAAGATGAAGAAAACCATATTGTCACCTATATTTTAACACAAATTTTGAAGTTATTCAGTATCAAAAATTGTTAGTATTGAGTAAGATCTCTCTATGATTACTATTCTCATCAAACTCCACACTTAAAACTTTTCACATATTCAATATGCCGAATCTTTTTTTTTTCTATGTTTATTTATTGAAGCGTAAATAAGGGGAGTTGGGGTTCAAGTGATAGCCTTTGTGGTGCCTCATGTATGTGGTTCGAATCCCATCTCCTCCCCCATCATTTACCTATAAAAGGAGAGTCTACATTCGGAAATAAACCCTATGCTTCCTAAAGTTGTAGTCTCTCGTCCTTGGGCATTCATGCATGAGTTTTCTAAAATCCTTATGAAATTAATGACAATCTCCTCGGAATGTTAATTGTAGACAAAGAATTGTCCTTTGAAATTTGCAGTTCAGCTTACAAGTATAGAAAAAAGGATCAAAATCATAGTTGAGTAATACCTGGGAGGAAAGCAGCATCTTGACGCTTTTGTGCCCATGAAAATCTACAGACCAAGATGTCCAAATGAAAGATGTAATTAGAAAATATCATGCCTCCATAAGAGATTATGGAGTAAAAAAATCAATATAAAATGGCAATGTCCAAATGAAAAAAGAATGAAGTTACACATGTAATTCTTTGTCGCTGTTGCACCAATTAATAATTTTTTTATATAATTAATATTTTGAAATCTCACCATTTGATTACATGTTTTGTTGTTTATTAACTCATACCAAATTTCATATTAATGAGATGTTATTTACTATTTTATTCACAAACTCGATTATCTCTAATCATCTTGATAATTTTGCAAGTTTGGTAGTTGTAAGAATAAGTAAAAGAAACTTCTAACTCATATTGGTCATGGGTTGAGAACTAAATTAAACTCTATAAGATCGAAACTTCAATTGCTCCTCAGTAGCTTAGTGATAGTCAAAACATTGCATCCCATAGAAAGTTATCAAGTGGTGTAATATCGGTAACAATAATGTGTGTAACTTGAACCCATCCAAAGTGACTTAAAAGATTCTTTTCTATGAATGGTGATATACCGTGCTAACCATAAACTACTTCTTTTTGGCCTATTGTTTTTCTTTTTTTTTTTTTTTTTTTGGCCAAACTTTATTTTCATTTATTTCTCAGGTTATTGTTTATAACTCTTAGTTGGCCTATTAATTTAAACTCCTATTGTGATCCACCGTCCATATGTGAATTTCCCTATCATCTATAAAAATAGAAGCCAAAGAAATTTAAGCGACACTTACATGGCACCACCTCCAGCTGGACCAGCTGCTTTGAATAGAGACATTAAAGTCATAGCAATGCCATTAGCAGCTCCTCTTTGGTCTTGATCCTATTGTCAATATAGGATTCAATTGACATAAGACATTTTGTGGTTTAATCACCACTTAAAAATACAATAATAAAGAAATTACATTAAATAAAATAAGGAAAGAAAAATACCACGGCTCTATTTTGCAGGAGAAACAAGCCAGTTATAATGGACACCTGCTTACATGGAAACATCAAGTAGTTCAGAAATACATAATCTGAAAAATTAAAGGAGACTATGAACCCTATTTCCTTGGAATATATAATCTTATTAATAAGTTAAAACTATACTTGCCTACATTCTATTCAGGATTTTTTTTGTGGGGAGGGGGGGGGTGGGGTTGTAAAGAAATTCTATATAACATAATTGCTATGAGGTGAGGGCATCTGTGCATGTGTTGATTGAAGTACAATTTATTTATGCAATGGCGGCTCCAGGAATTTTGTTTAGGGGGTTCATTAAAAAAATTTATTAAAAAAAGAACTTGAATATATTAAATTACCAACAAAAAAAAAAAAAATAATAATAATAATAATACATGAAGTTTTACAATTTTCTTTTACAAGTATTCAAATTTTGAATTGTTATATGATAGTTCATTATAAGAATCTATTGCCAATGTGGGTAGTTATGAGCCTATAATCATTTTATTTTGTTAAGTTTATCTAACGTTTTTATTTTTATGCAGTTTTTATTATCTATTTGTTATTGTTTTTATAAAAATATTTTAAACTAAATGACTAAACTAAACTCATTGGCTTTGTATTAATTATTGAAGCACACAACCACACTTATTCATACATAAAATTATACAATAGTGTCTACTTAACTAATCAAATGCTTGTTTCTCAAAAAAAAAAAAAAAAAAAAAAAAAAACTAATCAAATGCTTGGACAATTACTAACTTTACATTTCTTTTCTTGAATTTTACTAACTTTATAA
Source organism: Quercus cerris (assembly GCA_963669245.1). Lineage (NCBI taxonomy): Eukaryota > Viridiplantae > Streptophyta > Magnoliopsida > Fagales > Fagaceae > Quercus > Quercus cerris. The sequence goes on along the minus strand of OY770007.1, from coordinate 45,548,481 downwards.
CAAAAAGTTATTATAACATCATAACAATATACACACATGTAATAAACCACATCTATTTCCTAATTATTAAATTATATATATTTATATTATAATGTACACACAAACATCCACACACATCATAATTCACACAAATAATATTATAACAAAAAGTAATGCACACAATCAATATTAGACACACTCACACATATAATATAAATTTATAAAAAATAATGACACTTACAATTCACAAACACTTATATTTTATTCTTAGAATTGAAAATACTTATAATAAGAGTATGTAAAACTTAAGTCAGAGTGTGCAAATATATTTTTAAGAAAAAAATTATAGTATTAAACTAAAATTAATATTTTTTATATATAATTTTTTTTTTTTTGGGAAGTCAGGGGGTTCATTTGAACCCCCTGAGAACATTGTAGAGCCGCCCATGTATTTATGCATAGATATAGTATGACATGTAATAATTGTAACAAGAAAAATTAATGTAAAAAAAAAAATGTTTGATAAATGAAAATAAAAATTGCAGGTTCAGTTGGTTGTATGCTTAATGGCAACACATACAACTAGGTAATGACGAAATGCTATCTTTTTGATCTTTTTCATCTAACTTACATCTAGGTAAAACTAACTCCTCAACTCCCATAGCTGAAACTTTAGGTTAAAACTTAGGTATATACCTTATTCACGATATATTAGGTTTCCAATTAAATCCAAACAAATAGCTACATCAAATTTAATTGTCCTCAATTAAGATTAAGTTGTTTGTGTTTCATAACTCAATGCAACTGCATTTGAATTTGATTGGGAATCTAATGTACAACACTGAAGTAACTTTACCAAAGTTTTGTCTTAACTTTTGTACGACATTTGTTTGGAGCATATATTAAATTGCTTATAATCTTAGAAAAATGCCTAGAGATTTCTTTGTTTTATTTCAAATAGCTCAAGAAAATCAAGATGACTAAGATATCTAAATAAAAAAACAATTTATCATTATATTTGCAAGATTGATTTGAAAGTTTTGGTTAAAATGGACTGAAACTTTTTTTTTTTTTTTTTGAGAAACAAACTAACTATTAAACACACACACACACACGCTTAATTACACTCGCTCGCCAAGCTCAAACACATTACTTAACCCAAAGTACCACTACAAAAGGGCCTGAAATGGAATGAAACCGAAACTGAACAATAAAATAGATTGTGACATGTCATGCCATAAATGATATGGACCATAGCAAAATGTTGAAACTAGAGAGATGCAATAACATTTTTCAAAAGCAACAATTCTGTTGCCGGAAATAATAGGGTCCTTTATGAAGCAACAAGCATTCTCCACAGATGATGATGGTTCCCTTTTTTTTAGGAAAAATTACAGATTTCTGCATTGTTTTAACATGTTTAACATGAACTCCTACAACTTATATACCCTTCCCCAAGTTATAATGGGTAGCGAGAAAATGCAAACACAACAAAAAATCTTCGATCCGATATAGTAACATAACAAATGCTGATTTGATTTCTGACATTAATCTGTGCATCAGCATAGTACCTTATAGTAGAACATGTACAATTTATTTTTTATGCATTGAGAGAATTATTTCAATCTAATGTCTATCTAAATAATTCGCATTAAGCCAGTAGTTAAGTCTTTAAAAACAAAGCTTATAATACAATCATAAGCATAATTTCTAGTAATCAAAATTTATCTCAGCATCTTCATATCACTCTGTTAATCATACTCGATTCTGCTGTAGTGAATTGGTAATTAAAAAGAGATCTTGAAGATGCATATGCACTTACAGATAAGACATTCTTGATCACAGAAGCACAATTTAACACCAAGGCAAGGGTAAGCCCGCTCAATGTGGCTATCAATGGGTAACTTGCTAGCACAGGTATGGATAAAACCTGCATATGGGATTAAGCAGTCCAAAAACGAATGGAAAAACAAGATTATATACACTGCGAACACAAAAGTGAAGTGCAGGTCTACTATGGAGTTATGGAAACTTACCCCTGAAATGCGAGATACCATTATGGCCCCAAAAAGTCTCTCCACATATGGATATAAAGAAAGTTGAAAAACAAGTAGGCCAAAACCTAAAACATTAACAGAAAAGTATTAAAGAAAAGCTTTTAGCATTATTCAAATTAAAATTTTCCTCACATTAATACCTATCAAAAAAAAAAAAATTTTGCCTCACATTAATAATATAGTCTCTTAACCATTCTCGAATGTCATATTGTTGTCTTATAGTGTGAAAAATATAAAGGAAACATTGTAAAAGTTCATGTCTCAAGCACCTTTGAAGTAAAGAGAGGAACAACTTTTAATGTAAAATTATGCATAACATATTGTTCTGTTCAAGAGCTACACAACACTCTTAATCAGTGACACTCATTAACTTTGAGATAGGGGGAGACACAAATGTGCCAGATTTTAGGTAATAAGTATATTCTTACAAATTACGAGCACAAGTCTCTGGGGAAGTTATGATAGTACCTCTAAGAATTCAGTTATGTACAAAAATCTAGCAGATTATTTTGGCAAACTATAGCCGCTCACATATTATAAACACTAGAAACTTTATATGTCTAGATGTACATACATGAACCGTCATATTTGATTTTAAAATGTGATGAAGATTCCTTTGCAAAGAAAAAATAGAAGAAGAAGAAAATGAAATTAATTACACAACTAATATAAAATGATATATATTAGTATAAGAATATACCTGTGACTGACAGAACTTCACCAACGTCTTCAGTTGAGTAGCTCAAACCCCCAAACTTCCGAGGGCTGACAGCCCATAAGGAGAATATCTACAGGAGAGTGTTGATTATCAGTAATACCAAACTAGAACTTCATAGCACATTACAAAATGAAACTATAAGTATAGAATTTGATATGCACATTATGTACTCTTGCAAAAACAGCGATCAACCAAATGTTTTAGTGGACAAAAATATGCAAGTATAGCCACTGAAATGTGATAATGGACTACCAATATCCAACAAAATACAAATAAATATAGTTTAAGAAAAGAGGTATGAGGGATACCTCTGTGTAAGCCATATCATGAAGTGAGAAGATACAATAGACAATGATAGATGACATCAAAGGCCAATTCCTCAGGAGGCTCTTCTTAGGAATTGGAACACTTTCTTCTGTTTCTATTGTTTTTCCCTTTTCATTAGGATCACAGGATCCTGCTTCTAAAGCTTCATCTGAGTCATCAGGTAATATGCTATTTCCACTATGCATGTGCAATGTTTCCTGAAAAAATCCACACATTTAGGAAAAGAATATGTAGATAACCAATAATTTTTTTTTTTTTTTTTAAATCTCAAGCAAGTTCTATCTAAATATAATGAGGTAGGCTAGAGCAAGATGTGAAGTCTTGAAAATGAACTTCCTGCAACTCCTCGGGTTGCTTGAAATTTTGAATCAAGTTTAGATTTTGAAAATGTAAAAATCCACTACAGCAAGATTTTCAAAGAACTCATTGCCACAAATATAAATATGCTAACAAAAAACTAAAACAAAAGAATTGGATGCAAACAATTAATAATAATATTTTTAAAAAATATCTCATAAGAACTAAATTATAGTATATACCGGAAGCCAGATACAAGCAACAGTGACTGATAACGCAAAAACTGATATACAAAGGCAAGGCAAGAAGTACGGAAATCTGCATCATAACCACATAAATGAAACGTCAATGAACAGTAAAAATGTTGAAGTGAGAAGTTTCAATTGCATCTTTCTTAAAATATTCAACTGAAAAAAATACAATTACCTCCCAAAAAAAGAATCTTTGGAAAATATGTTGGGATACTTCTCTGCTGGCTGAATGACAAAATTGTGTAACAACAACAGTGGAGTAAATAAGTTATGTATGAAGACACAGAAATTTGATTACGCAACTATCACATATATTAAAGTCTTCTAGCATAACAATCTTTTTGAAGAATCTTCTTACAAGCTGGGTGTTAATATGATATGTACACCCAAATTTGTGGAATTTTAACCACATATGAATTGTTTTTTCCATTTTTCATACACTATACTTCCATTCTCATTTTTCCATTTAAAGGCAGTTTTTTTTTTTTTTTTTTTTTTTTTTTTTTGTTTCCCAAATGATTTTTTTTATAAATACTAGAACAAAAAAAAATTGAAAATGTAGTTGGTCCTCTCTCTCACTTCTTTACACAATGTCGACTGGGTAAGCTATTAATTCTCATTGATTTTACTTGTTTTCATGTTACAAAAAACAAAACAAAACAAAACAGAAACCTCTCTTTCTTGTTGGTCAAATGGAAACTTTATTTATTCATTCAGCATAGTAACTAGGTGCAAAAAAGGGATGTTTACAACAGCACAAGAAATAAACGTACCTGTGCAAGAAATCCTCCCAAAGCTGGGCCAATGATCAATCCTATGCCCCATGCTGTACTAACCTGAAGTTAGTCATAATTCTTAGTTTTGTTGATATGATCCACTTTCAAGAACTCAACATAAATTATACACATAAGTAAGACTCACTGTTGATACTCCTAAAGCTTGGTATTCATCGCGGAAAATTTCTGTTACATATGCCTGGTAACATGGAGGAAGTTAATGCATGCACATATTGGAAAACTGGATTAAGCTAACCAACAAATAAATTGTTAAAATTTGAGAACACAATCAACTTTCTAGTACTTCCTTACCCCATGAAAGAAATATACAATGCTGAAATTGTACCTTTATTGGTCCAAGTAAGCCATTCAAACTTCCAAGAAGAAACCTTGTAGTAACAGCCATCCAAAAATTTACACTAAGGCCAAAGAGAGTGTTGAAAATTGCCCTAAGGAAAAAAAAAATACAAACAAACAGACATTTTAGACATTTTGGAGAAAACATTCAAATTTTATTAGCAAATATATTAATTGGGTGTGTACTAACACTGCGACAGTCCCAATAATTATAACAGGTTTTCGACCATAGCGATCAGCCACCATTCCCCAGGGAACAGATGTCAAAGCTCTTCCAAACATAAATGAAGACCCTTCAAGATATTGAGCAGTTTGTTAGGACTACTTCTTGAGGCACCAGAATATCAAGATTTTAATGTACTACAAATGAGGATTAAGTAATGAAACTATTCTCACCCACATAACCAGCATAGTAGCCTATATCTTCCTCTGTTTTTGCAATTTTAAAATCCCTAATCTGCAAGTAGAAATTACAAATAAAAATTCTCAAGAAGTTCTATCATATACAAATGAGTGTAACAATTGAAGTTCAAAAGGTTATCAAGTTTTGATGATCAAAGGTCTGATTTCCTGATTTCCAAAGAGAGGAAGAATAAGTACACAAGATTGAAACAAAATTATTTTCTCTTCATCTCAAATTCTGATTAATTTGTGACAGACTCTCAAATACACAATCATAGAGACTCAACTCGATAAATTTCTAGAGAAGAAAAATGAAACAAAGACCTAACAAGAAATAGATGACAAGAAATATTAGATAAAATATAGTTTGAACTTGTCTTTGTAAGGTAATTAGTCATGGAAGAAAAGTGATAATAGTGCATAAAAGGCCAAATTTTTCGTTGGAGAGGAATGAAACTTGCATATTATAGCTTTACTTTGCATGAAAGTGTCTTAATGTTAACTATACTTAGGAAATTCAATTGATAGGTATGAGAAATCTACTTCATAGATGAAGAAATCTTCTTAAATTCTTTGGCAAGTCTTTACAATTACCAATGCCCTCAAGAGTTGCAAGGTTTTCAATAGTTAGGATATGTCCTTAGGATGTTCCTTATTATCTCTTACATATAGAATTCCCTACAATTAATCATTGAGTATAATGAGATAACATCATCTCTTTAAAGCTGAAAGGCCATGATTTATTCAGGACATTCTAGAAGAGATCTCCGTTGCACATCGATGTTCAGAATCATTAGGAAAGAATTAAACATGCAACTCCAATATGTAACAAACATACTTATTCTCCAAATTTTCATTCAGAGCCATTTGTAAGGCGACAATAAACTGTAAGATGTATAGACTCACCATGAAATAAAGGAATGGAAAAAGAGACGATATTGGCAACGCTGAAAAGAACACAAACGATATATTAGCATGAATATATTGCAATAAATCGTGCCAAGCAATGAATTATGATAGTTCATATGAGTGATGCAAAACATATAATCAAATTAAAAACTACTAAAAAAATGCATCCCTTATCCAGTTACATGGATAATTTCTTTTCTTTTCTGTTTCTTTACCTTAATGTCCGACATTTTTATTTAATATGTAAAAGCCTAGTCCCAACCTGATTGATAGTCGGAGCACACACATAAAGGGAAGTTTAAGAATAATAATTAAGTGATTAAATTCATTATTTCTTATCAATTTAACCTTTTGAGATAAGTGATACTTTATCATTGATAGACTTGCATCACTATTAAGAATGTATGAGATATCAGTCCAAGTTCAATGTCCATTTACAAGTTGTACTAATGTACAATAGTACTTATATTGCACGTTCTAACTTGTATAATATCCTAGGGTTAGTGTATGATTAGCCTAGGCTCTCACTCAATATATACCCCCAATGGGGGTCTTGAAACAGACAATTTTATATGTCAAAGTTGTAGCCACTTAGGGATTTTTGCTATGGAGCTAGGCCATCAAGTCAAACCACACTAATTCAATGTACCTATACAACTTACACCTAAGAATATAGTAGCGATGCAAAGGAGTAAGGGGAGGGAGGTGGCAACAGCAGCATAAAAGTAGTGAAGCATTGGGGAGAGGGAGTTCATGGTAGATTGGTAGTAATGGAAATGCAGAGGAGTGAAAGGGGTCAAGAATGTGTATGAAACACAAGCTGAATCTTTTATTGCACCAAACATGTTTTTGTTGACAAAATATTTTATGCAGAAATAAGTAGAAAACAGTGGCATTGACCATGAATTTCTTAGCTTATAAGAATTTTTTGTTTATTTTTGCTATTATTTATAAATCTTATTGCATGTACTATTTATAAATCCCACTACTGTTCAACTAGTTTTTAGTTTTTTTTTCTACGGTCGGCAAAAAAATTTCAATTTCATTTTTGTGTCATAGTCATTAGTCATACTAGAGTAACTTTAGTGGAGCTCAATCGGTTTCCAAATCTATACCAAGGCATCCTTTAATTGCCAGCTTAAGTAGGGACCTATGTGTCCCCAACAACCCCCTCACTCAAATTTACTTTTTATAAGATATATATTTATATCAACATGGCCCCTAAGATTTTAAAAAATAAAATAAATAAGAAGGCCCCTAAGAATTCCATAAATGGACAACTAGCCTATGAGGTGTGGATGAAGGTGATGGTAGGGACACAAAGTGAAGGGTGTAAGACACTAAGACCGTATTTAGGAACTCGGGAAGCGTAAGTTGGTCAGAAAATATTCTGCGTGGATGTTTGTTGTCCACAAATTTTCGAATGCACCAAAGTACTAAACATCATAAAATACAAAATATTATTTATTTAAAAATATTTTATCCTGAAACAAACAAAAAAAAAGCTGTTGCATAGGCGGAGAAATTTTAACAAAATTTAGTAAAATTTAGGAATTTCTTTTAGTAAATTTGTAAGAAGGGCACCCAAGAATTCAATTGACCCAAAGGGTATCCTAAAAATAAATAAAATGAGCCATTTTAATCCCGTGATTCGTGGCCCTCCTTCCAAAAAATAGAAAATATGAACAGTTTTTTTTTTTGTTTTCCACGTTTTTGCTGTTTTAACTTTTATGTAGCTAAGAATATTTTCTTCATTAGTATAAATTTAAGGAAAATTTTGACGTTCTGTAAATCATATGTCCCTAATTTATATACTAAATTTTGCAGCAATTTTCTTTTTAATAAGTTTTGACAATATTCATGTCTGAAAATGTTCTCATTATAGTAGAAAAATTTAGGGACATATGATTTACAGAACGTCAAATTCCATTTTAAAAATAGTTCGTGTATATTGGTTTTTATTTTTCATTCACATTTAATTAAAAAAAAAAAAAAAACTCTCTTCCATAAGAGTGGCTTTTGAAGGTGGCTTTGTGGAAGATATGTAGCCGGGCAATTGCTTTCATAAATACAAAGTTTAGACATTGTAAATGCAGAGACATCTTGGTCTACAATGAAACATGAGTGAAAACCACATAAATATATACAGAGCGTGCGGTGAGAGTACTTACCAGTGCAAAGCACAATGACCCATGTGAAAATAAGCTCCCGGAAAGGTATACCTCTTTGCACTGCTTTGTATTGCTCTACCTTACAACCAGGACAATTCTCATAGTATTTCTTCTTCAACAGACTCTCTTTATACTCCTCTGCCATTCTCAACCGAGCCAAAAAGATGTTTCAGCTCGATATGCAACCACTTCAGCTACAAAACTTGATCCTTGTAATATTGGTATATTGGTTTATGGTATAGATATATATATATATATATATATATTCTGCTCACAAACTTATCAGCTATCACCAATGATCAGCAAACACAAATGATCAAGAAGTTGTTTCCTGGTGGAGTAAGAAGAAATTCTACTTCTGATGAACTCGAAAAGAAACAAGAATCCTCGAAAGCTGGGATTGATTTTGTGAAGTAGAAGCAATAGACCAAGAATGTGATGAAATTGCCTTTGCCAGACAGAAACTGAATATAAATTACAATGAGGAGACCATCTTATTGACGGCTTCAACCGGCATCATTGCATGCGTCAGGCGAATCAATTTGGTAATAATGACCACAATTTTATTATTCTACCAATATGAGAAAATTTGCAGCCACAATTTTTGTATGCCACAGTTTAGCGCACATGGCAAGCGGTCGAGAAAAAGGTTGTGAGATGAAAAGTGGTAAGTTCATCTCATCTTAAGTTGTGATAAAGTTACTGTACAAAAAGTTGTGATGCTAAAATTACTTAAGTAAAATAGGAAGCACGCAATGACGCGTTTATTTTTGGCAAAAATACCATTTTAAGTTTCTATCTTTTGGGATAGCAATAAATTTAGTCTTTATATTTAGGTAGAAATTAATTTAGTTCATGTTATTTTCAACTCATAGTCAAAATTTCATTATTGAATTAATGGTAAAGATTAAATTGGTTGTAAGTTAAAAATACACATAGATCAAATTAATTGACCAAAATGTAAGGAGCAAAATATCAGTTAACCTAAATCGCCCTTTTATTTTTGTATAATTCAATGGTTATAACAAGAGATGGAATGTTTAAACTAAAAAAAAAAAAAAAAAAAAAAAAAAAAAAAAGTTAACAAATATTTTAAGAACATTAATTTATAAAATATTTTTTATGAGAAAAAAATAACTAATTTTATTTGTAAATTTTTATATTTCCTATAAAAGTAATAATAATAAAAAAATTTAAAATTGGTCATTAATAAATATCCCAAGACTCCAGTTAATGTGACCCTCTAAACTAAATATCTTAATTTAAAAAATACTATAAAATGTTTCTAAACAACAAGATAGAAAGTTTTAAAATGTTATACGGCTCTCGTTAACGTGATCGTTTAAACTAAAGTTCTCAACTTAAAAAAGCAGTAAGATGTTTCTAGGCAACGAGAAAAAATTTGAACATGACGTGCCCATATTAAAAACACGGTAATAATTTTTTTATGCTTTTGAGAAAGATGATGAATTATTTTTTATTAGACAATACAGATACAATAATTTCTGTCCAATAGCCTCAAAAGATCGTGCATATAATAATCATAGAACATATATGCATATAAAACTATAAAGAAAGTGGCAAGCTAGTGGAAATATTCGGTCATGCTAATGAGTGTTGTAGAATATTAGTTAACAATTTAATTAAAAAAAGTTCTTATGAAAAATAAAAAAAAAATTTTAATATTTTGACAATTTTTTTTATTTTTTATAAAAATAATATTAAAATTTTTTTAAAATAAATTTTTAATGAATGCGCCAACTACACCCACTAACATTTTCCAACTATATTTCATACACTAAAAAACGCTTCCCAACTTCAACTCCGAAGACAAGTTAATTAATGCGATCATAATTAAGGTTATTGATTATTTATTAGAGGCCACGTTCATTCATACACAACAATACAAAAGCAGATGCATCAAACAGCTCGAGTTGTCAGAAGGCTTCAATTCATAGCAGACAGGGTTAGGTAAAGCAGTAGAGTAGGACCCTGGTCAGCAATTTACAGCGCGCGAATCATAGTGATGTTACAACCATGTGGAATTTGTGCCGCAAGATATCTTTGTCATTCATAATTCACCACATAAACATGATAAATTATATCATTTTACATGATCTTAGCATTACTCAAATTATTATAATATGTATCTTTCTCTTGTTTTTGAAAAATAAATAAATAAAAGATTATTCATAACTCATCATCTAAGCATGATAAGTTATGATACAAATTATGTTATTTTACATGATCTTAGTATTACTCAAGTTATAATAATACGCATCTTTCTCTTGTTTCTGAAAAATAAATAAATAAAAGAAAACATAGACATCTTTCTCTCAAAAATTATGTGAGTCACACATCACACGTGACTGTGAGATCACTTGTTATATATGAAGAAAACTATAGAGACACGTTCAAATAAACTCATATCTAATTTCATACTATGCATTAATGACTTAATGTTAACTTGTGAATGGTTCGCAATTAGCACACATTACAAGAGTCAAAAACTTATGAAATAAATTTTGGAGTTGGCATTGCGGGACAAAATGTTAAATAATATTTTAATTTGTTTTAATATAAAATATTTTTTATAAAATGACTTGTTTCTAAAAAAATTACTTGCTTTCTAGATTTTTTTTTTTTTTTTTTTTTTTGTGGTTGTGATCATGGAACTAAGTCAATAAAGAAATATTTTCCTGCTATTTACCTGACATCGAAAATAATTAATATTCCTTTTATAATCTCAAAGTATGAACAAAAATTTCATTTACAAAAGCATATCTCAAATATATTTTTCTTTTTGAGTAATTTGGAGACAAATGGAAAAATATACCCTAATTTTGAACACAAAAGAATGAAAGAAAGAAGTCCATGAATCTCGCTAGATTTGAGGCTAAAAAAGAGAGAGGAAGGATGATGGTCGATGAGATCCCGTTGGATCTCATTAGGCCAAACCAAAACTAACTAGAGAATAACGAGATTTCAATGTAGAGATCGATCGGGCTTGTTGGAATTGGGTTTTCATGTGAAGACCCACCAACCAACCTATGCATTGGTTTCAATTTTTGGAGGTAGAGACTCGTCGCTGACCGTCATTGACGTTGGGTCGGCCAGTTTTTAAGTTGGCCTAAATGGTTTGGGTGGGTGAGTTAGGTCCACGGTTTAGGTGGACACCCTTATCAAAACCCGCAATTTGACTAATACAAGTGTCATGACTGCCACCAACTAGCCAATCCTTGTAGACACTTAAGCATGGAGAGAGAGAGAGAGAGAGAGAGAGAGAGAGAGAGAGAGAGAGAGAGAGAGAGAGAGAGAGAAGCTTAGTGGAGAAGAGGAGATAAGGTGGATAAATCATTGATGTAGTTTTTCTCCTCTATCATCAATTAAGGTTTTGGACATCTCGATCTTATCTACGTCATATCAATTTTAATTTTTTTTTTAAATATAAAATTTTGAGGTCAATTTGGTCATTCTGTATTGCTTAATATTTCTTTAATACATCAATGGTTGATAGTGGGCGATTTGAACTCTTAATATCTCCATTAGGGTGTGTTTGGTTGGGGTGAAAACAGGGAAGATGGAAAATAAGGAGAGGAAAATAGAGTGGAAAATGTCGTTTTCCATTGTTTGGTTGAGCAAGAAAAATAGGAGAGACATTAAATAGGGAAGAAAGTTTTCCCTCCTTTGCCCACCTTTTTTATCCTCCCAAATTGGGAGGAAAATAAGGAGGGAAAAGTGCTTAGAAATCCACTTTACACAAATACCCTCTCACCCACCCCGCACTTTATTCATGACCTGACTTTTGCCTCTTCTCATCCTTATCACTTTCTTCTCACAGCATAATAGCAACGTCCCAGGTTCTCTTCTCTCTCTTCTTCTTTTCTTTTTTTTTCTTGCCTTGTTTAATCAGCATAGCAACATTTGATTATTTGCCCAGGTGAAGAAACTGTTGCCCACAAAAGTTTGCTGACCACGTTTGAACAAGCGGAAGTCCTTTGAACATTTAACTCTATAATTTGCTAACCACATTTTTTTGGGCTGAATGTAGTGTAAAATTACTGACCACGTTTTTGCTGGTTACAAAATCTTTTGCCCAATTAAATTTATATGTATACTATTGTAATTTTTACATTATTATAATAATAATAAAATAATATAAATTTATATGTATGATGTGGTAAATTTTATATTATTTAATGAGTACAAATAAATCTATTTCTTACATATTATGTAAAAATGGTATAATAGTCAATTTATATAAATTACATTTTCTATCATTTCCTTTTTCTCTCCAACTAAACAAAAGAGTTTTCCACCCTCTCACTTTTCCACTCCTCCAACCAAACACACAAGAGGAAAAACCAAATATTTTCTATCCTCCCACTTTTCCATCCTCCCATAATTTTCCATCATCCCACTTTTCCACTCCTACAACCAAACGGACCCTTAAAGTGTTCCTAAAAAAAAATGTCTCCATTAAAACACCAAAAAATGTCAACCAAGTTTAAGGATTTGTTTCTTAATTAGTTAAAAGCGACATAAGCATGGATCTAGAGGTTCTAGTTATAACAATTAAATTTTCTAGAGAGAGAAGATGAGAGAGTGAAAAGAGATGAAATATTTTTCATTAAAACAAATTTGGCAAGCATTTTTCTAATGAATAAAAATTAGTAAAAAAAAAAAAGGGTTAGTGGATGGGATTATCACATAGACAACTATATAAACTTAAAAGTTAAAATTGACAAATTTATAAATTCAAGAAGCAAAATGATAAATAATCTAAACTTGGAGAAACAAAGTTAGGGACACAACAAAAGTTTACAATAATTTTACTACATTTACAAATTAACCGCTCACCTTACATGTGGACCCATCACGGTTTATAATTTTTTTTAATGGCTCATGTGTGAAATAGTTTGTTAATTCTGAAATGTTATGAAATATGTAAAGTGATGTATGGATTAATTAATATTCGTATGTAAAGGTTAAAAAAATCATAAATATTATCAAAATTGAATAATAAAATGGTTAAAAAAACCGTATGTTATATGATAGAAGCATACTAAATAAGAGTGGATTTTTTGATTATTTTATAAACGAGTAAAATAATTTTAAATAAAAGTGTTTATTTTCATACTATCAGTAAGAAATTTTTAATTATTATTTTTGAAAGTTTAGTAACATAGTTTTATTTAAAGTAAAATTGGCTTATTAAACATACTTATGGTAAGGCAAAGACGTTTATGGCTAAAAGTCTTGTAGGTTAATTGGATGACACTTTTTTATGTTTCCAAATGAGATATGGTAGGTTCAAATGATAATATTCGTCATCATTTGTTTTAAGTTTTTATTGAGTGGATATTACTTTTGGCGAATAGATTCTAAGAAACTATCATGGCAATTGCAAATAACTATTCATATGTTAAATAGTTATTCCAAGTTAAAGTATATAGTTTCATATTTCTTCAAATAGAAGTTCTATTTTAATTTTCTAACTCAAGAAGCATGCAAGCACCACCCAAACTAGTTATATATATTACACTAGCCTCATCACACACGCTTTGCGCGTGCGACGAAGCTCTTTTTTATTTACCTGTTTATTGGGTTCAGTATTATAATGTTTAAAAGAAAAATACAAATAGTGTCTTAATTCTTAAGGTATTTCTCTATATGATTTTTTTTTTCTAATTATTTATTTGTACATAAGTTAGTGACTAATGTGAATAGAAGAAATTATTTGAAATTGAAACTCTTCGTTATTTTTTTCCAACTTTCATGTAAAGGCATTGGAATTCAAATTGGAGAAGTAATCTTTCTAAATATATATATATATATATATATAAATAACGGGTTTGACTTACCTCCAATATTTTTTCAACTGGACATATCCTTTTATGTTAAATATAAAATAATAAGTGGTAGTGAGTTTTAATCTCCACATTTTATTTAGTTAGTGAGTGATGTGACAATTTCTCATTAAAACAAAAGAAGATTTCAATTAAAAAAGTACTGAAATTTAGTCAAACCCATAAATAACAGTGTGTATATTTTTTTTAAAGAAAGAGGTAAGGTAACATGAATAATATTTAAAAGTGAGATATAGATAATGTTCTAATTTTTAAGCAGAATGGAGAAGAGAAAGAAAATATCCTAAAACTTAGAAATAGTAAATTACTCTTTTAACCAATCTAAAACTTAAGAATAGTAAATTAATTTTTAAACCATTTGGTGTTTTTCAATTTAAAATTATTTAACTAAAATATAAGAATATTTTAGAGAGTTTAATAATTTGTATGAGGATATTTTAGTATGTAAAATAACAAAACTCAAACAAAGAATTCTACTATTAGTAACATAGAAGATAAAACATGAAGTAACATTCTAACTACTCTCCATTATATGGGGTCATTGTTTTGTTTTTATATATATAATAAAGGGAGGAGGAAATTAAACCTGGTCCTACCTCTTCTTTTTTCTTTTTTCTTTTTTGCCAAATATTTATTAATTTATTGTTGCTGAGAACTTTTTTTTTTTTAAATGCCAAATAACTAATACAGGGCCATTCTTATGCTATAAAGATTTGGACCATGCTTGATTCCTATTGTATAAATATTTGGACCATACTTGTCTATGTTGGATAATTCAATTTTGCATCTCATACAAAACAAGCGGTGGAAGCAACACAAAGATCTACTTCATTCATGAGAGATAATATTCAACCTTAAATCCTAAAATAAAGAATAGAAAGCGTACCTTGATGCAGAGAAATTCAAAAACAAGAATTGAGAAGACCTTTAATCTTCATCTCAATTCCACGTGGTGCCTAGGATGTGTGATCTCTCAATCAATTCTTACGTACGTTTTTTGTTCAAAAAGAAATCAAAGAGAAAATTTTTTCTTCTTCTTTTAATTGTACATATGTTTTAACTGCCCAAACAGTTACTTTATTTAATAACTCCTATTAAACAAACAATTGATTATCTAATTGGGTTAGTCTTTTGGACCAACCCAATTTGGTTTTAGTATGTGGTTTGAGATGGGACCAAAGGGACGAATAAGACTCTACCTCCAATAGGTTGCGGGCTTCCATCAACTCTTGATAAGCCCAAAGTTACTACTAATTATATAACAAGTACCACGATGGAGATATAATTACACTTTATGCCTTATTAATAAATTATATCTCAAAACTCTAATATTTGAACCCTCCATGAAACATCCATATTGTACAAAGTCAGTATAAACGGTCACTTTGTAAATCATTATTTTATTCTTTAAGTACCCGGTTTAATCTTTTAGTTATTCATATACTTTATGAAATCTTATTTCATTAAATATAAATTTTAGTAACTCTTTATAAAAGTGGCTGGGCCCAATATCTTGAATAACTAATTCCCATTAAACTTATCTCAAGGAGATATTTTGTATCTCTATAAAAAGATATTATAGATTTTATCTTGAAAATATGTGTTCCCTCAACATTACGTGCGATTACCCAACATACTAAGGTTTTGGCCTTTAGATTAGATCTCACTAATGATAAATCAAAGCAACATACATTTCATAAACATGTTCACAATCCTCTCAGAATTGAGAGTCTATAAAAATAAAAGTCGTGAGATTTATTATTCAAATGATAGTTGTTAATTGAATAATTAATGTCACAGCGGTCTAATTCAATGTGTCTTACACACTTAAGACATACTAACACATCAACTAGAAGTCATCACTTCCATGATAAAGACAAACCATTATAGTTGACATGTTATAGTCTTCACAGATGAAATGTCCAATTTCATCACCAACTACAAACTACATTTTGAGTTTACAAGTATATATCTTCTGTAACTAAATCACATACAATACATCTCAAGAACTTTATGATAATGTCCAGTTAGTTCATATACAAATATTCTCAGATGATTAAACAATTTAATTATTTATAACATACCATTAAATTGGATTTTAGGGCACAAACGCTAACAGTTTAACGGTGAGCCTTTCTTGTCTCCAAGACTCCAACTAATTGCAGGCTAGTATTCAACAAAATAAAAAACTAATTGAGGACCATTATTAAGCCAAAAAAAAAAAAAGGCAAAAATATTATTTTAGTCCCTACTTTTTAATTTTACCACATTTAGCCCCTAAAATCAAAAAACGATCTCCTTTTTGTCCCTACTGTCATTTCACTAACGGAAATTGTCTACATGACAAACAGAATGCATTGTTGGCACTGTAAATGCTAACGTGGCTATTAAAACAATATTTAAGAAAATTATTTGACATTTAAAAATGCCATGTCAAATCCAAGTCATATTCTAAATTTTAAAAATTTGAACTAAAAAAATTAAAAACATAATTAAAAATAAAAACTCACGTGAATTGAGATTTGAGTTTATCTTGAACAATAATACATAAGAACACATATCCAGATTTAAACACAAACACAAGAAGAGTATTTTCCTTTATTTGAAATTTTTCTATTTGTTTTACCTAAAAAATAAACACACACAAACCCAAAAAATTAAACCCACCCAACATTCCTCTCTCTCTCTCTCTCTCTCTCTCTCTCTCTCTCTCTCTCTCTCTCTCTCTCTCTCTCTCTCTCTCTCTCTCTCTCTCTCTCTCTGGTGTTCAGCCTCTCTCTTTTCCTCTCCTCTGTCATTGAGCCTGATCCCACTCATGAGAGATAAGAGGAAAAAAGAGGAGGAACTGTCGCTCATTAAGCTCAATCCCGACCCTAGTCGAACACGAGTAAGAAGAAAAAGCAGCAGAGGCAGAGGCGGCTTAGAGAGGAAGAATTGCCACTTCAGATTTGGTGGTTAAGAATTTGAGAAACTCAAAAACCAAAACCAAAATCAAACAATCACCAACACCTTTTCGAAAATCAACCAAAAACCAAGCCCAGATAAACCCCAATCATAGTGGTAGACAGGGGCAGAGCTACATGTATGAGTGGGGGGCCATGACCCCCACCCCCCAAAAAATTTTTTAAAATATTTTAATAATAAATATAAATATTTAACATGTTATTTATTAGCAAACAAAAATGGGACTTGGCCCCCTTGAATATTTGATCAAGTCTAATGATGCTCTTAAAAAAATTGTCCAATTGATCTAGTAGTTATAGAAAATGTTTTTTTTTCTTCACATTTATTTTTTATTGTAAAATGTGTTCTTGTATCTATTAAAATTTTGGATCATTAATGTCTTTGAATACTTAATTAGCTCAGTTGAAATTTTTTTACTCACTTTGATAGACAATTTGGTAACTTATATTAAAAATGAAAATTTTAGGAATTCACTTTGAAGGATACTAAATTATATGTGTGTATAGATGTATGTGTTTGTTTATTTTATGAAAATTTGTATAAACTAATAAATTAATATCATAAGTCCCTCCCCCCCAAACAAAAATTTCTGGCTACGGCTTTGGAGGTGAATAACTTGAGGTGAAAAAACCAAGACCCATTGCCGTTCATGGCAGTGGTGGTCAACAACGAAGGATTGAAGCTGGAGGAGCTTTGGTGTGGATTTTTAGCGGTGGAACGGAAGTAGAGATTGGTGGTGATGGATGTGGTGGTCGTAAATCAAAGGTTGGTAGTAATGGTGGTGGTTAGTGGTTGCAAGAGGGAGGAAGAGATTGTGGGTGTTGTGGTTGTGAATTGGTTTGGGTATTTTGAGTTTATTAAAATATGGGGATGTGCTGGGTTTGCCAATGATATTTTGAGTTTGTTCAAACTTGGGTAAGAGTTGTGTTTGTTGTCGTTGTTATGGTTAAGGGGATTGAACTGGGTTTGTTTGTTGTTTGGTTTGGTTTAGAAATTTAAGACCTAAGATGGGTTTGTTTGTTGGTGGTTTGTTTTGTTCTAGGTTTGTATCGTGCTCTTGTCTTTGATTTTTTAAGTTTGCATGAATTTTTTGGGTTTGTGCTCTTGTATATTCTTGATAAAGAATTTGTGTTCTTAATAAAGAGGAACTCAAATCTAAATTAATGTATTTTTAGTTTTTAATTACTTTTTTCCTTTTTTTTTTCTTTTGTTAAGTTGAAAAATTAATTTTTTTTAAATTATATCTTGGCGTAGATGTTTAAATAAAAATTTTAGAATATTATTTTAATGACCATGTCAATATTTACTATACCAACAGTGCACTCTGTCTGTCATGTAGACAATTTCCATTAGTGAGGTAATGGTAAGAACAAAAACGAGATCGTTTTTTGATTGTAGGGATTAACTGAGATAAACTTAAAAAGTATGGACCAAAATGAGAATAAGGTTAAAATATATAAACTAAAATAGTATTTTTTTTTAAAAAAAAAAACTAATTGAGGACCACTGCTATCCAGCGCCATCCAGTTGTCCCATCTGTACTAGAAAGCGACATGTGCCTAGGTGGGGCGGAGACACAAAGGCGAAGTAAACAAAAGGTACTTTGCTTTATACTAGTTTTTAAAATCGAGCTCAATATTGTATATTCAATCTTATTTTAAACACGTCTGTCCTAGATCCCATCTGTACTAGAAAGCGACATGTGCCTAGGTGGGGCAGAGAAACAAAGGCAAAGTAAACAAAAGTTAATTATTATATGTACTTATAGTACACATTAGCAAAATTCATGTTGTATATTCAATCTTATTTTAAACACGTGTTGGATATTCCTTAAATCATCAGCAAATCAGATTTTTGAGTAGAACACAATATCCCTAAAGATTGGTTAATACCATATATTCTTAGTAGTAAAAAATATTCTGGTCATTTGGTAAAAGATTTATAGTAATGTTATTTAAGTGTTGTGAAAATATATATGACTAAAAAAATGTTATGAACATATATATTGTAATATTTAAACAACGAAAACTGTTGTTTAAACAACAGTACCAAACAGTCTCAATTTCTCATAAGCATAAAAAACAAACACAATTTGAACTTTCCTCTAAGTTCTCTACTTCCAATAGCCTCTCTTGATTGTACATATCTCACAATGACTGCATTATAACAATTATATGTGTGAGAGAGTATTTGGTTAACAAATGATAAATAAATATTAGTTAGATGGAAAATATTATAGAGAAGAAAGAGAATTTTCAAATAGTGTTAAGCAACTTTTGTGAATATGGAACAAACTGGATATTTAAAAAAAAAAAAAAAATTTGTAGTTTTGGCAATAACCTAAAATTTCAGGCGTTAAGTAACTTTTGTAGTTTTGGCATTACCCTAGATTGTATGATCAAACCTTTTTTTTCCTAAAATTTTTTCGAACTACTTAAGTATTTTATTCTTTTTCATATATAATAGAACCACAATTACAATTTTTCACTCTTTCAGAAATCTATGCTAATAATTAATAATTAATATATAGTTAAAACATATCCTTTGAGTTAATTAAATTGAATGATTTGTGTTTACAAACATATAAAAAATAGATTTACAGATCTTGTATTGTTAAAAATTATACACAATTTTTATTGCAAAAAAGACTATTTATATTATTAATAAATTATAAATAATAATTTAATATCTTATGAACTTATTTATAAACTTCCACAATCCAATATCAAATCTATATACACACACACACACACACACACACATGTATACATATAAATATATAATATGTAATATTAGTATTATTCATATGCGATGAATGGCTTGATGAAGATTCATATGTAAGCTTAAAAATTTTTAAATAATTAAGAATAATTTATAAAATAAGTAAAAAAATTTAATAAAAAAATTACTTTAAATTTTGATTGTTTAGAGTTTAGACTTTATCAATGTTTATCGGTTTTTATATTTTAAAATTCTCTTTGTGCTTTGTGTTAATTTCTTAATTTGAGATGTAAGGACTCAATTTGAATTGAATTGAGTGTTGGGTTTCAGCCCAATAAGCCCAAACAATAAATTTATAGAGTATGGGTCCAAGAACTAGTACTGTTTTCAGGAAAGGTTATACTCTTCAAGGAATAAGGGATACTATTGATTCGTTATTTGAGAAAAACCCTCCTCGGCTATCTTTCAATTGGTTTCTCTTTCTTTCTCTCTCTTTTTCTTTCTTTTTTGGCCAGAAGTCCTCTCTGTCTTCTTCGTTTCTACATTATATACTTCGTGTCCTTTTTTGTTTCCTTCGTACACGTGTAGTTCTTATCCTAGAGGCTCCTTTCTGTCCCATCCAGTCCTTACCGGAACTTTCAGCTTAGTGGTCATAAAGCTGCTTGGTTACTATTCAGGTATCACCTCCACATTAATGCGGCCAGAGTATTAGGTGGACAGCATTTAATGAGGAGGTGATAGACTTTAGAAGATATTTTCTACCTTCTCCGACGCCTCATTAAGCTATATCAACTTCCAGTTCAGCTACAACCTGGTGGAACCTTTCAGTCAGCACGAAGGTTACCTTTACCTCGGACTTTGGCGTCCTCGGACGTGTGTTATACCGCTGTATATAATACCTGTTCATTCCTTTCATATCACCTATTTGACGTGAATAAAATTTCTTTATGCTGTCCTCGGACAACTGCGTGTTCTCGGATCGGGCCTTTGGGCCCTGAGCCCAATTCTGAGGACTACTATACCTTTTTTAGTTAACAGGCCCCACATGAGATATAGAATGATTTTTTTTTTTTTTTTGAGAAAGAGATATGCAATGAATTTGATCATTCTTTTTTGGGTTATGTTTAATCTATACCCTAACTAGCATAAACAGTAATAAATAAAATAGTTCCTTAATACTGATTTTTGTTTCCTAGCAATAGTCTAATTGAAAAAATCAACACACTCACAAATTAAATACAATAACCAAAACCAAAAATTTGAAACATATACAAAAGAGTTCAAAAATTGAGAATAAACAAATAAAAATAAATAAAAACTTAAATAAGAGAACCAAGAACTTAAATGAGTGTCCATATTTTTTGCTTCTTTATAGTAAACTTCCTTTGGCATAAAGAACAATAAGTAAGATGAATTTATTAGATTAAAATATAAGTGTAGGTTGCATTCTTGAAAAAAAAAAAATACAACAACGTGGGATGTATTGAGTGAGATTTTATTATATGGATGACTTATTGGTTAAGAGAGATTATATTGAAAAGTCATGGCTAAATATATATAAGTTCTAAAAAATTTGATAATATATTTTTAGTTTGAGTAGAATTTAAAATTTTAAAACTTAGATGATAAATTTTTATCTAAATTAAATTATTGTTAAATCTTAACCCTTAGTCAAGATTTTTGTAGCTTAATATCCTAATAAAATATTAATTTAATAAAATGCAACTTGAGGAAAAAAACAAAAATAAAAACGTGGATTGTGTGGGATTTACTTTGAATAGAATTTAAATTTGTTTTAAATTATTATTAAATCATGCAAGATGCAACTTGAGGGGGAAAAAAACAAAAATGTGGGTTGTGTGAGATTTAATTACGTTTAGAAATTTTTTATAATAGATTTTTAGTTTGAATAGAATTTAAATTTGTTTTAAATTGCTTCAAAAAAAATTTTGTTTTAAATTTTTGTTAAATCTTATCCCTTAGTCCAAATGTGGGGTTTTTTTTTTTTTTTAGAAAGAAAACATTAGTTGTTGTGTTGGATTTAATAATTTTTTTTATAATAAAATTTTTAGTTTGAATAGAATTTAAATGATAAAGTTTTACCTAAATTAAAATTTTTAAATATTTTTCCTCAATTGAGGAAATATATCCTAACAAAAAATATATAATTAATTTACTAATTAGTGAGAACAGCCACTTGGTGCAACTACGGTTTCTAAGCCTAATTTTTATTATATAGTACATGATATGATATGATGTTAAATCATACAACTTAAGGAAAAAAAAAACATGGGTTGTGTGGGATTTAAGTTTAGAAATATTTGATAATATGCTTTTAGTTTTAATATAATTTAAATTTGTTTTAAATTATTGTTAAATATTATCCCTTAGTCATGATGTGAGTTGTTTTTTTTTAGAAAGAAAATGTGGGTTGTTGTGTGGAATTTAAGTTTGGAAATTTTTTATAATAGACCTTTAGTTGAATTACAAAAATGAGTTTTACTTCTAGATATTTGTCTCTTGTTTAATTATTGGAAAAAGGTAAATAAAAAAAAAAAATTAAGTGTTGCAAATACAATGAGGCAAAAATTTTGGGGGGGGGGGGGGGGGGGAATCTAAGAATTTGACAATGAAGTAGTGTAGTGCACATATGGCAATCTTATAGATTAGAGGTAGTTGGGTTGTATTGTGTAAAATATATAATTAATTTACTAATTAGTAAAAGTAGTCACTTAGTGCAATCACGACTTCTAAACCTGATTTTTACTATATAGTATATAATATAATATTTAAAATCGAGCATCATGTTCATAATACACAAATATATTATTATAATAGTGTTATGCTCGTGCGATGCATGGTTTAATTAAGAATCATATGTAACTTAAACAAAAGATGACAACAACAAAATTTTTGTATTTATCTAAAAAATTAATAGAGATTTATAGAAAGCTGATAAAAATAATTTTAATTTTGTATCTATACATGAGGTCTTTTAAAAAAATAAAAAAATTAAATTAAATGCTAATATTAGTAATTTTATACGTGTACTATGATTGTTTTTTTTATTATATAAAATTATCGTTGATATGAACAATTAGTGTGAAACCAAAATTCTAATTCCCTAGAATGCTAGAACTTATAACTCATAAATGAAGTAGATTTCTAATTGCTAATTAAATAAATCACTTAGAAATTATAGATAAATTAATAATAAAAGGATTAGATAAAGAATTTGGATTGTAATCAAATTAAAATTTTTATCAACTTAGAATTTATAGGAGAAAAAGATAAGAACAAAAAAAAAATTATAGATATATATTTTAAAATTAAAAAAAAAAATCTGCAATTTAATGAAGCCACTTAGCACAATCTTTACTTCTAAAAAAATTTATGCAATTTAATAAATTTATTTAGTGTAACCACAATTTTTAAGTCTAACTTTTATTATATAGTATATAATTTAATATTAAATTATTTAATAATTAAGTCTAAACTTCATAACTTGTTTACTAACAAACAAAAACAAATAAAATTTTTCAAATTATTCTAAGTATTTAAATTCATTTGCAAATTACAACCCTAACGAAAAGTGAAGAAATAACTATTTCTGCACGGGGACTTTCTTCCTTGCCCTTCAAGTCTCATGAGGAGTGGATGCCACCTGTTTGAGAGCGACAGTGTGCAGAATAGATCGAATGATGACTTGACAAAAGGTTGGAAATTTCAAACAATGACAAAAAAACAAAATGTCATACTCACTCATACGTCACACCAACTTTAAAGAGATTCAACTTTTTTTGTTTTCGAGAAAAAAAGACACTGATCAACTTGGCGGTATCAAACTCGACTTTCACTTTCTCTTCTCTGTCTTAAATTATTGGACTGTTTGTTTCGTTTGTCAACCACCATATAAGAAACAGACGTGTACAATTGCTTCTCTTACTAAATGTTGGCCTTTTGCAAATAAAAAATTCTGTCTAAAATCATTACTGTTTGTAAACATGATTTAGTACTATGGCCCTAAAAAGAAAAGTGTGTTTGCTAATTTAGCTTCCTTTTTTTTTTTTTTTTTGATAAGACTAATTTAATTTTTAATTTTTAGTTTTTGTGGTCAGTTTTTTAAAATTTCAAATTTTTTTTTTAAAAATACAAGTATACTTTACTAATTTATCCTTTTTTTTTTTTAAAGGCTAATTTACCTTTTAAGTTTTAGTTTTTGTGGTCAGTTTTTTAAATTTTCAAATCTTTTTTTCAAAATACAAACATACTTTAAAACACTTTCAATATTATATTTTTAGTAAAAAAATTTAAATGAACTATTTTCAAATAGATACTATATATCTCTGCAGATACTAAGAGCATTCGCATCAGTGCCTTTAAAATCATGTAAAATCATGTAAAACACAGTTTTTTCACATTTTTGTTCAAAAATGCACTCCATCAGTTCTTTTAAAATTGTATAAAAATGTGTATTTCTTTACACGAGTTACAGTAACCGTGTAAATATACACGGTTACTGTAGCTCATGTAAATAATATTTTAATAATTTCTATTCGCTCGTTTTTTTTTTCTCTCTTCTCCGGCTCAACAAACTCAGTAAACTAACTTCTCATCTTCTTCTTTTTCCTAAAATGCACACAATCACATCCACACACAAACACATCCAGACAAATCAACAGAGATACACTTGCTTAAAATAAAAAAAAAACAAAAAAAAAACACAGAGATACACAAACATGGAGATCGGAGATCGGCTGAGATTTGGTGGTGGATCGGAGCGGTGGTTCGAAGCTGCGGCGTTTGGTGGCGTAGATCAGCTCGGAGATTGGATCGGAGCGTAGATCGAAGATTGGTTTCAGCGTGGTGGATCGGAGCTCGGAGATCGACTGAGCTGTGGATGCGGAGTTGTGGATCGGTGATGCGGAGTTGTGGAGATCGGTGATGCGGAGCTTTGGTGGTGGAGATTTGGTGGTGGATCGGTGGCGTTTGGTGGATCGGAGCTGTGGCGGATGGGTTTTGTGATTTGGTAGTGGATTGGTGATGCGGAGCTGTGGAGATCGGTGATGTGAGCTTCGGTGGTGGAGATTTGGTGGTGGATCGGTGGTGTTTGGTGGATCGGAGCTGTGGCGGATGGGTTTTGTGATTTGGTGGTGGATCGGTGATGCGAAGCTGTGGAGATCGGTGATGCGGAGCTTCGGTGGTGGAGATTTGGTGGTGGATCGGTGGCGTTTGATGGATCGGAGCTGTGGCTGATGATTTGGAAGAGAAGACCAGAGAGATGAGTGTAGAGAGAGAGAGAGTGAGAGAGTAAAAGAAATCAGAAAATGGTAGAGAGAGAGAGAGCATGGATATTTAAGGCAGGTAGGTAAAGAGAAATAATAAAAAAATAGAGTATAATGAATATTTTATTGAAATATCTTGTAAAATAAATGAATTGATGTGGGTGTTTTGTAAAAGTGAATGTGTAAAATAGAAAAAGTAGGTTTTTAGTGTAAAAATGGATGTGTAAAATACATATGCTGATGTGAATGCTCTAATGGCAATGTTATAGCTGCCTATGTTAACAATAGTATAGAAATTTATAATTTTTTAACTCCAAAAGTACGTCGCACATTGTCATTCTACTTAATTATTTCCATATATATAAAAGATGCATATTTTTCTCTTACGTATTTTGATTGATGATGATTTCTTCGTGGCTTTGGTAGTTTGGTTTCTTTATCTTTATCTATTTAAGTTGTGGGTTCTACTTAACTTAATTGAATAAGAGATCTGAAATTCAATCATCGTCTATACCAAAAATTGATTGATGTTTTGGTCTGATAATAAAAAGTTATTATAAGGAGTGGACGTCATAGGGATTTGCAATCATTGTGAAAATTCCATTTTATCTACGATTAATATCTTCTTTAGAAGGGGCAGAAATCGTAAGATTTTACAATTTACGATCCATTCATTAACTCTCTTAAAAAAAAAATTTAAGTTTTTGTATTACTTTATATATATATATATATATATATAATCAAGTTTTAGTATTACTTATAAATTGTATCATTATTACTAGCAATAGGAATACGAAAGGTTTTTATTATTATTTAATAAAAAAAAAATTGTTTTTAGGGAATATGATAAGTTTAGGATAATCTCATTTTTAGTAATCCAATGTGTGACATCATTCTAGAACTAGTTTGCAATCTTATGTGAACGTTTGGATAGCGGCAACGACAAGTAGGAGTGTTCAACAAACTGCACAAACCACAAAAACCGCACAAAAACCGTCCGTAAAATGGCATAACCGCATCGCACTGCAAGTAACAATGCATTGTATCACATTGCACCGCATGGTACAGTTCAGTTTGCGGTTTTACAATAAGAAAACTACACAAACTGCATCACACCGCACCCTCTCTATATATTAATATATTTATTTTTTTAATATTCTAAACCGCACCACACCACAGCGCACTGCACATGTGATCAAAAAAATGAGGTGCGATGCAGTTATGGTTTTGCATAAACCGCACCGCAAAGTGCGGTGCTAAAAATGGTCCAAAACTGCACCGCACCGCACCGCAAACACCCTTAGCGACAAGTGTCTAGCGTTTGAGCGTTCAGTGTTTTGTGCGTGGGTCCCGTGCACTGTTCATGAGACTCACAAATCTCTTTTTTCAGCAAAACTTTCATTAAAAATGGGTCTCATATTATTATTTACACATTTAAAAATTATTTTGTTACAGTATTTTCAGTTTTTAATTTTCAATAATAAATAGTATCTAAACAGACTCTATATCAAAAAAATAATATATATATATATATATATATATTATTTTTTTTTTTGGAAGAAATCACATTTTAGTATAGTCCAATCCAATGTGTGACATCATTCAAGGGTTAAAGAATGCAATTTAATGTCAACAAAATGATTTATGTGACTGTCACATCAATCAAATTTAACAATTATAAATCTATGCTCTCCGTAAAAATCAATTCGATTGGATGTGAAAATCAGATCGAATATGTGGTACCATTTTCTTTATTTTAGAAACGAACATGTTGTACCATGTGTCGTATACTTTTGATGTCATATTTCCCCCCCTCCCCCCAAAAAAAACTAAAATAAATTAGAGATAATTATCAATAAATACAAATTTTAATTCACTCATTGAACATGTGCGTGTATTTAAATAACAGTTTTTAATTTTAAAAAAAAAATATGTGTGAGTGAAAAAAATTTATAAAAATATGTGTAATGTTGTTTAAAATTTAAAAACTAAAAACTTATATTTGAATTTGCGTAAACGAGGGCTTGATTTTCACAAATAAAAAATGGCAAAGTGTCCTCAAAGAGATTAATCTTAGTGGAACTAATCCTCACAATACTAATTAATAGAGGCACTCATTGAGATTATTATTCTTCCAACTTGTTTGAGTTAGAAACAAATTTTCCTAAGACTCGTAAATTTTTAATGTTAATTGCAAGTGATTCAAAGTGGTGGTTGAATCTGAAATTTGGTTTGAAATGGAATCTAACTGCGCAGAAAAAAAAAATTTAAAAATGCTTCACTTAAAAAGACTTCTTGTAGAAGATACAAGTGGCAATGAAAAATAAAAACATGTAATTGAAATTCGATGCCACTAAGTGCTAAGATTCAATTCTAAGTTACTTTTGGAGCCATTGGATCTTGAAAGACTAAAACATAGTCTAAATAGATTAATTCAAAGACTAACCTAGCAAACCAAATCAAAGGTTTCGCAGTATACATGACTAAGCTTAATAAGTTATCACACTAACACCAAATCAAATTGATTCGAAGTAAACATATTTTAGATCAAATGGGACTAACAACTAAATTCTTGTGTCAGACCTAATTAAAGATGCTTAAAATGATTTTTAAAAACAAAACTACAATGATAGAGTCATAGAGACAATTAATGAAGTGAGATATGAGATTCAAATTAAATAGTTAATATAACATTTAGAGACACTATTTAACTCAAAAGTTTAAACCCAATTATATATGTTATATTAATTATTCATTATTTTTATTAATATCCTCCGCACATAACCAACTACACAACTCATACCCAAATATTTTAATAAGTAATTAAGATATTTATTTATTAGTGATATAAACTAGTATACAATTTTGTCCCATATCATCATTGGTATTTAGCTCCGTAGAATGATCATTTTCTAGAGCCACCCATTTTATCTGCCAACTAATATAGTATGTACAATTTTCTGGTCGTCAAAATACAAAAACTGATTTTGTCTTTGATTTTGCTTCCTATATTACAAAAACCAAAACTAGTGAGATCATTCATGTTTTTAGAGACGGCCGAATGAGGAAATAGTCTCATGCACTAGCTCTCTTTGACAATGATCTTTTCTCATGAATGTCAAAGAGACTATTTTCATGCACTAAAAACTAGTGAGATCATTGTCAAAGACATAGCAATCATTTAAAATAATACAGAGGAGCAAGTAAAATTCAAGTGTGATTAAGTATGAGACTATTTTCTCGGATCATTGTGGGAAGCTCCAACTTTCATTGGTCGCTTTAATTTTGTCCTTTTGTTTTCATTTAAAATTATTAGATATGTCCTGCGCACGGCATTCCATGCTTCCTTGACATTTCATTTTGGACTAGTGACTAGTGAGGCAAATGATAATTATAGAAGTGAAAAACAATAAACGTACTGTTGCACAGTTGCAACTCGAATGTATAGAAATATTTAGAAATGAACGTTGATATGTCGGTAACTGCTTTATTCTTTTCTTTTTTTAAATTTATTATTATTATTATTATTTAGAATAAGAATTCAACTATCAATTTTGCATTATGTATCTTAAATTATTTATCCTTAAAGAATTTTATTTTTTAATTTTAAAATCAAATGTGAGATCATATCATAAATATTCATCTAAGTGAGTTAGTAAGTACAAAAACTAAAGAGTTTAAAATAAATGAATGGTAAAAAAAAAAGTGTTTCACAATAATTTAAAAAAATATGAACAATTTACATTTTATACCTAATAATATCCTTACATAATTTTTTAAATAGTTAATAAAATATAAAAATGACTATCAATATTATTTAAATTATATATATTGGAATTATAGATAGAATCAGATAAAACAATGAAAAAAATATTGCATTTTATTATTTAAGTGATGCTATTGGTATTTTTTCTTTTGGTTTAACACCCGGAGGATGGCATTAGATAAAACAATGAATAAAAAAACAATATATTGCATTTTATTATTTGAGTCGTGCTACAATGGAAAAAAAAAAAAGAATTAAAAAAACCTATTAACCAACTTAAACATTTCAAGGTCGATTGAGCATCTGCGTATGGTCAATAGTAGTGGTATTATTGATATTAGCTTAGGTTATTAAACATATAGGACATGAGAGAGAGAGAGAGAGAGAGAGAGAGAGAGAGAGAGAGAGAGAGAGAGAGAGAGAGAGAGAGAGAGAGAGACCCAGCTACACTTCTTAGCAACCAAACACTAAGCTGAATTAGATACCTTAATCCTTTAATTCATTCTTTTGATGAATTAGTTGTGTTAGGTTCTAAAGACTTAGGATTTAATATATTTAGAACTCTAATATGTATTGTTGGCAAACCATGATCAAAACAGGTTGTTTAGTCTTGTTTAGACTTGCTCAAAGTTGTATTATTTATGTAAAGTTGGAACAAGATGATGCAGGAATTAATAGTGCTTCTCGGCCTGGTTCGATCGATCGAAGTTTAGGCTCAATCAATCGAAAATCGAGTTAGATGCGTTTTTTCTGCAGAATTCCAACTCAACCTTAACTTCTAGAACGTTTAGGGTTTTATGTTTTTGCCCTAGGTATATAAGGCAAACCCTAGCCACATTTTAGAGGTTGCTCATATTGCTATTATGTAAATCTTTTGTGAGATCTAGAGGAGCTTTTCTTTACACAAAACTTAGGGTTTTCAAGGAGGAAATGTTATCTACACCTTGATGATCAACTTAGTTGCTGCCATTGGAGTTTAAAGATACACAAGCGAGTGTGCTTGTACTTACTGGAGAATCCAAGAAAGAAGGACTCCGTGGTCTCGGAGCTTACATGTAGTCGTGTCAGTAAATTCTACTGGTAGGTAGCAATAAGAAATCGAGCGTGGGGGCTTGTAAGTCTTATTGTATGAACTTCAATTCTTTCAAGATAGTGGATTCAAGTTTATCTTGAGGATAGTTAGGTTAAATCCTCCCTAGGTTTTTTACCGGTTTGGTTTTCCTGGATCATCATATTTTTGTGTTATTTATATTTCCGCTGCTATATACTTGATATGATTGTTTGATTGTGATAATCTAGATTTGCATAATTTGACTAGGTTAATCACTTGGCTAATTAACTAGGTTAATCCGGTTGTGTTAAGGGGTCTAAAAACCGTTCAAGTTTATTTATCACTCAAGAATCATATACAATCAGTTGAAAACAATATAAAACAACAAAAAGAGAAAATACAAAATTGCACATATACAAAACTACACACCTGGCTAGAGATGGTAGCAAATCTAGACACCAAAGGAAAAAAAAGGATTTGTACAACAAAAACACAACTCTAAATTGTGAGATACACTTTCAAAACTACAACTATACAAAAATTCAATTCTTTGAAGGGCCTGAAACAACACAACACTGAACACCACCAAAAAAAAAAAAAAAAAAATCCATCACTTATTCACTTGAAATTGAAATTCTCTATAGATAGTGAACTATCGTGTTACAAAGGTACATGTGCAAGATTTTAAAAATATATTTCAATTTAACAAATAGAAAAAAAGAAAAGAAAAGAAAAAAGACCATGTTATAAGAGTAAAATCATGTTGCCAAGGTACATGCACAAAATTATAAAAATATATTTCACATTTAACAAAAAGAAAAATAAATCTCAATGAATGGTGACTTTCATTTTAACCACATGTAGATGAAAGTATGAGTTAACAACACAATATTTTTGCATGGAGAAAAATAATTAACCAATTGTTTGAGTTTGTTTGCTGTTCAGAAAGGTGGAAAGGAAAATGCAAAACGATATCCGTTACTATTATATCCTTTAATAGGGATAGTTGCCAAACTGAATTTTATGGCATGTTTGGATCTAAAAAATTTTCAATGTCAAACACTTTTGAGAACAAAAGAAATCTAATACTTAAGCATGATGCTTTCTTCCCCCTTTTGGGTTAAGTTGCCTTACATAAAATGATTAGATTTTTGATATCATTTCAAATTCATAATATCGCAAGTGTTTTTGGCTGGACAAAATCACCTAACAATTATTCAAACAACTATTCTTAAAACCCTTGTTTTAAATCCTCAAACCTAAATGCAACCTAACAAATGCAAATTTAACATCCACAAGAATCATTCGTTCCATACAAAATAGTGAACTCTCTACTTCTTCGAAAAGAGGCGCATACCCAATTCCCTCAATTTATTCACTTGAGTCACTTACTTAAGAATCACTGCATTCCTATACCATCATTAAACACCAAAAACAAATACATCAAAAACCACATTTTTATAATAAAAAAATAAATAACACAAATCAAAAGCAAATGCCAATCTAAGCAATGTATGTGTACAATTTAGCAAAACATAAACTATTTACTGACCTTAATTATTTTTCAAATTTAATTAAACTCCTTCGCACATGGAATGATTGAAATGCCTCGACTAATTCAACAAAACAGTAAGGTTCATTTTGACATGCCCAATATTGCTTTTCATCTTTATGTGATGTCACCTATAAACATTTTATTATACATATGGATTAATGAGAGTCTCCATGTGATGCTCACCTTTCAAAGATCAAGCATTTCTATTGGAACATATTAAACAGAAAAACCTATATCTACACCTGCTTCTTGAAAGAAGTTAGCCACACTTTTCCTTGCTGTTAGGTTCTAAAGATTTAGGAATTTATGTATTTAGAACTCTAATTTGTATTGTTGGCAAACCATGATCAAAACAGGTTGTTTAGTCTTGTTTAGACTTGCTCAAAGTATGTTTATTTGTAAAACTGGAATCGAGTGAGTGCAGATTTATTGGACTAAATCTGTAAGGCTCGATCGATCGAAAATTAGACTCGATCGATCGAACCACGTACAGATTTATTTTTCTGCAGAGTTCCAGTTCAGCCCAAACTCTATTTAAACGTCTTGGGGTTCAAGTAAAACACTTCTATATATAAGGAAAACCCTAGAACGTTTTTGGGACTTGGAAAAGAGAGAGATTAGAGTGCCTTTTGTGCCTCCTTTTATTTTTAGGGTTTTGTACCCAAACCTCTCTAAGTCTTTGTTGCTCATATTTGCGGTTTATGTGAATCTCTTGTGAGATCTTAGAGGAGCTTTCCTTCACATAAACTTAGGGTTTTGAAGGTAGAGATATTTTCTACATCTTGATGATCAACAAGGTTGCTGCCATTGAAGCTTAAAAGAAAAGCAAGCGGGGAGCTTGTAACTGATTGAAGAATTCAAGAAAGAAGTAGTCCGTAGATTCGGAGCCTGCGCGTGGTCGTGTCAGGAAGTTTTACTGGTGGGTAGCATTAGGAAGTCGAGCGGGGAGCTTGTAGTCCTTCTGTAAGAACTTCAATTCTTTCATAGTGAATTCTGTTATGCCTTGAGGATCGGTGGGTCAAATCCTCCCCAGGTTTTTACCGAGTGGTTTCCTGGGTGATCATATCTTGTGTTATTTATTTTCCGCTGCTTTATATTCTTGATATGATTGTTTGGATTGTTTTAACCTAGAATTGCTTAATTTGACTAAGTAACAACTTGGCTAATTAATCTAGGCTATGCAATCTGTGTGTTTAAGGGGTCTAAATTTCCAACAAGTGGTATCAGAGCGGGTAGCTCTTCTGTTGTAGATCTTTTGATCTCTGAGCTGATCCTTGACCCCTGTTGTCATGGATAATTTGAAGTGTCTTTCTGATCATATTTCTGCTCATGCTTCTGCTGATTTTATTGATGCCTGTGATGTTTTGAATAAAAAAGACACTATTGTTTCTGTTGATTTTTTTGATACTTTTGAAACTCTTCGTAAGGAATTATCTAAATCTTTGAAAATTTCTAAGAAATTCAAGGAAGAGTTAAAATTGGCTAATCTTGAAAAAGATGATTTGATTGTGAGATTAGATGAGTCTAATAAAAAGAATGAATTTTTGAGAAATCAAATTTCCTCTCAAGATGAGAAGATGAAAAGTTTGGAACAAAAGTTAGCTGAGGCTGAAGCTAAATTGGAAAATTTGTCTAATACCAAACTTGTTGATGATAACAGAAGTGTTTCTGTTTCTCTTAAGCCTAAAACTGAGAAAGTTTATATCCCTCCTTTTAAGAGGAATAATAAAGAGAAGGCTTATTTTGCTAGGTTAGACAAAGGTAAAAGTTCTGATGTAGACGCTGAAGTTTCTAAACCTAAGTCTAATCCTACTGTTAGAGAGCATAATAAATCTGTTTTTGTGCCTACTTGTCACCTTTGTGGTGTTGTTGGTCATATTAGACCAAATTGTTCTTTGTTGAGGCAAAAACCAAAATCTGAGAATAGATTTGCTATTAGGAATACTGATATTCCTAAATTTGTTCCTGTTTGTCACTTTTGTGGTGTCTCCGGTCACATTCGTCCTAATTGTCATAAATTAAAATTTAAGCATTCTATGTTTCAATTTAGGATATGTGATGATATTTCTCCTGCCATAGGTTCAAATAAATTATTTCATATGCTTTTGAAAAATTTGAGCTTGTTGGTTTGTGAAAGGAATTTGCAGGATTTCAGTCTCTCTCAAAAGATTGGTGTAATTCCTCAAATGCACTCTACTTCTCATGGATTTTCACCTACAAAGCCGAATACTCGTGCTAAATGGGTGAGAAAAGATTCTCCAAGGTGAGTGTTGCTAACTTGTCCTTGATTTAATTCTTTCAATTATTTGTGGACATGTTTTGTTTTTTGTTTTTGGTTGTTTTGTTTTTTAGGTTGTTTTTTTAAAAAAAAAAAAAAAAATCCAAAAACATTGAAAAATTTCAAAAAGACAAAAATATTTTATTTTGTGTCTAGTTTTTCTTTTTGAGGATTACATGAATTGTTATATCTCTCTTGATTTAGAACATGTCTGACATTGTGGAGAAACTTGAATAGTTTGTGCTAAGCTATTTTTGATTTTGAATGAGTATGTACTAGTTTGTACATGTACTCAAGGGTTAATTAAGAAATTGATATTTCTTGTTTGTTTACCCTTTATACCTTAGTTTTGCATTGTCATGCATTGCATTTGCATTGTTCATTTAGCATAATATGTGCTTTTTTGTTTTTGGTTATAAAGTTTGTTAAAACCAAAAAGATTTATGTGTTTGTATTATATATCTTGGATTTATAATCAAGGATTGGCCATATTATCTTTACATAACATGTTTATGTACCTTGTTTAGCTTTGATAAGCTTATTTATTGCACTTTACTAGTTGAAGTTTTGTAGTGCATGTTGTGTGGGAAAGATGTGTATGGTTTTTAATCTCGTTGTCTTAATCATGAAGTCATATGTTATTTGACTGTCGGACTTGATCCTTTTGAGAAAGGCATAAATAACCATCTCATCACTGTTCACTAGCCAATCATGAACACCTTAGTGCATATCATAAGATTCTGTGCTCGAGAAAGTGTAGCACATGCACAAAAAGAACATAAGGTGTAGCCTCAAATTAATTTAAAACTGGTGTGTACTATTAGGCTTGATGCCAATTCACTTAATTCAAACCGGTGTGTACTATTAGGCTGAATGCCATCTCATACAAATAAGAGGCAAAAATGCAAGAAACTTACATGATTGCAAGCTTTTGTTCTAGGAGATGTGGGAGTTATAGGATGTAACTCTTTAGGTGATAGTCTCTTTTAAATTTTATGTGATGAATTTTGTAGACTTGTGATTGATTACTATTCACATATCACCTCACATGTATCTCAAGCTTTTGCTAGTTGCACACACTACACAAGTTACTCTTTGTTAAACTTGGTACATTATATTGTGTGTGATTTTGTTGTGGCCATCAAAGATTAAAAGTTCCTTGATTTTGATGCAAAATATGTTTCAAGTTTGAAAATTTTGAAAATATCTTGAGATTTGTGCAGAACATATTTGTTGCTTAAGAAAATTTCAATGGGAGAATGATTAAAATTTGTTTCGAGAAAATTGGGTTCAAAATTTTGGGTTTTTGAAAAAGCATTCCATCTCATACTCATGCATTTTGCTTTCTTTGGTTAATGCTTTGAGGAGTTGTTTTTCAAAATTAGGTTTGTGTCTTTCAAAACTGTGATTTTTCTCAAATTTAGTGAGTCTCTGCCCAATTCGATCGATCTAGTGTGTTTTTCGATCAATCGAAAAAGTGCTTTAATTTGTTTAAAAATGACTGTTTCATTCGATCGATCGAATGTATTTTTCGATCAATCGAAAGTCGCGAATCAGGTTTTTAAAAAGGGTTTGTTCTTGATCCGAATTGGGGCTTTTGTGTTATGTGATGCTCAATTCATCAATTTGTTTAAAAATTCAACAAGTGATTTTCAAATTTTTGGGTTTTTGTTAGAAACTCTATGCTCAAACCAATTTTGTCAATTTAATCTCAATTGAACTTAATCGCTCACTGTATTAGTACATGCATCATGGCATTGTAATTGTTTCATGCATCATATAGAATTTTATTCTATTGATTTTTGTGCTACCTTGCAGTCTCCCTTGATTTGTGTTTAGGATTCACATGCATTGCATTGATTTCTGTATCCATTTTGCAGTCATATCTCTCATTGTTTTCATACATAGCATGCATATACTTTGCTAAATTGGGTACTCAACTTGATCTAAAAATTGATTGATTAATTTTTTACTTACGTACTTTCTAGTATATGCTATTTTTATGTATGAATTGTAGAAAATATTTTTCTTAAGAGATATGATAGATAATCAATGTGCAAATATTTTCTCTACTCATGCAACTATTTATGGGTCACATAGTGCCATGTTTGCATTCTATTGAAAGAGAGAATATTTTTCTTCATGTGTATCCTCACCTTAGTTTTTAACTATTGGTTTGTGAGTTTTTCACTTTGGTCCTGCTGGTGAGGATGTACCTGATCCTGTTGGTGATGCTGCTGCTGCTGCTGATTCCCCCCCCCCCTTCCTTTATTTTTTCCCAAAACTGTTTTTCCCACAACTTGTTTTGTTTTTCCTATTTTTATAGGGGGAGAAAAGTTTTTTTTACCTGTGTTATTCATAGGGGGAGCTGTCTCTATTTTCTATAGAGTTGAATTGTTTTGTGTTCCCCTTGATTCTCTATTTTCTCTTATCCTTTATTGCGTATGTTGGCTGTTTACTCTTTGTACGAGTTGTCTTTGTCAATACGTGACAAAAAGGGGGAGAAATTATTGATTTATGGGAATCATGTTTGTCCTGTTTAGGGGGAGTTGAAATTATTTTTAAAAGGGAAGAAAATAAAAACTTTTTGTTGTATCTAACTTAGGGGGAGAGTTAGTTTACTTATGTTTTTATTTCTGTTTCTTGTTCACTGCTCATTGATTTATATTTATGAGTTCTTCATGATATATGTCTTTGTTTTGTGTTTTGTGAAGTCAAGAATTTAATTTTGGTTTACTTGTATTTTTTCCACACATGCGTTTATGCGTTTGTTGAGTGTTTCAGGAAATATACAGGTTGATTCAATTGAGCTGCTTTCTACACTTGCAACTGATGGATAGTAGTTAAGATTGGATTTGTTGTTATGAGCATTATTTTTGTAATGGGCTTTTACTTTGTAAACTTTGAGTTTTTAGTTTGTGTTTTGTCACGGATTGCCAAAGGGGGAGATTGTTAGGTTCTAAAGATTTAGGAATTTATGTATTTAGAACTCTAATTTGTATTGTTGGCAAACCATGATCAAAACAGGTTGTTTAGTCTTGTTTAGACTTGCTCAAAGTATATTTATTTGTAAAACTGGAATCGAGTGAGTGCAGATTTACTGGACTAAATCTGTAAGGCTCGATCGATCGAAAATTAGACTCGATCGATCGAACCACGTACAGATTTATTTTTCTGCAGAGTTCCAGTTCAGCCCAAACTCTATTTAAACGTCTTGGGGTTCAAGTAAAACACTTCTATATATAAGGAAAACCCTAGAACGTTTTTGGGACTTGGAAAAGAGAGAGATTAGAGTGCCTTTTGTGCCTCCTTTTATTTTTAGGGTTTTGTACCCAAACCTCTCTAAGTCTTTGTTGCTCATATTTGCGGTTTATGTGAATCTCTTGTGAGATCTTAGAGGAGCTTTCCTTCACATAAACTTAGGGTTTTGAAGGTAGAGATATTTTCTACATCTTGATGATCAACAAGGTTGCTGCCATTGAAGCTTAAAAGAAAAGCAAGCGGGGAGCATGTAGCTGATTGAAGAATTCAAGAAAGAAGTAGTCCGTGGATTCGGAGCCTGCGCGTGGTCGTGTCAGGAAGTTTTACTGGTGGGTAGCATTAGGAAGTCGAGCGGGGAGCTTGTAGTCCTTCTGTAAGAACTTCAATTCTTTCATAGTGAATTCTGTTATGCCTTGAGGATCGGTGGGTCAAATCCTCCCCAGGTTTTTACCGAGTGGTTTCCTGGGTGATCATATCTTGTGTTATTTATTTTCCGCTGCTTTATATTCTTGATATGATTGTTTGGATTGTTTTAACCTAGAATTGCTTAATTTGACTAAGTAACAACTTGGCTAATTAATCTAGGCTATGCAATCTGTGTGTTTAAGGGGTCTAAATTTCCAACACTTGCAAGACATTGAAAGCCCATGGATTCAAAAAATAAAGCTCAAGTTAAATCAAGCTCAAGTTAGCAGGGAACTTCGTTCACAATCTGGCCATCAGAGGGGATAATAATATCATCAAAAAGATCAAAGTCTCTTGTATTGTTGGCTGAAGGAGGTGAGATGACAGGAGTTCAATGGAGAATGTGAATACATTATTTAAGCAAATTCACTATTTGAAAAGTTGTCAAGCAATCCAAATCAATAGATACCTCATCCATAAACAGTGCTTTTACTGGTCCAACTAGGATCTCAACTTCCACTTTTTTTTTTTTTTTTTGAGCAAGAGACCTCATCTTTCATTTAATTATTAAAGACATAATTATTTCAATTAACAAAAATTAAGGTAAATTGGTGTTCTTAATCTAGTTTACGTGCTATAACACACTTTCTTTGTCCTCCTGAGGCTAAGATACCCCTTTAACATTTGATCTCCAACCATGGTAACAATGTACACTTCAAATCCCAATACCTGTAATGAAGTGAACTCAAATAAATGATAAATCGGGCAAAACTGGTATGGAACTTTGACACTCCATGCTAACGTTGCCTTTAGAAAATAATCTATAATGTTGTTAGCTTTCCTCTTGGCCTTCAGTTAATGCTCCCTTAAAATAGTAGAAGCCAAAATAAAACCACATAACTTGTCAACCACAACAAATGTGACTTCTCTAGACTAGAAAAGGTGAGTCTATATATTAAATCTTACTTTGAGCATAGGCTTTGATAAAAACATAATTTAAGCTAGATATCATTTACTGAGGTAGAGAATAAGTCATTCACAACAACTTCTTTCTTATCTTCATGAAGATATCAATATCTAGATAAGGCATAATATTGGCTGCTTTCTCTCTTCTAGACAACTCTGCTTGCATCTCTGCAAATTTACAAAATAGTATGCACGTGAGTCTTGTATTACAAAAATTGATTATGTGGAGTACACCAACCATAATACTGTGAAACATTACAGTCGACAACAATATTAAAAAATTCAAGTACTCTAACGGAATTTTAAAGAGAGAATTATTGTTTGGAATTCACA
Organism: Quercus cerris; assembly: GCA_963669245.1. Lineage (NCBI taxonomy): Eukaryota > Viridiplantae > Streptophyta > Magnoliopsida > Fagales > Fagaceae > Quercus > Quercus cerris. The sequence continues at coordinate 45,509,782 of OY770007.1, read as the reverse complement.
TCCTTTCTAATAGTGTGGAAATTCATAAAAATTACCAAAATTTAATAGTTAAACCAAATTTTATTTTTGGTACTCTAACATCAAAGCATCGAATATTCTTTTATAGGCCAAAAATACAAAAAAAAAAAAAAAAAATCACATACTAACATTTTTAGCTTATTAGGATGATTTAATTACTCAAGTATGACTTAATTAAAAAAAAAAAAAAAAAAAAAAAAAAAAAAAAAACCTCAGGTATGAATTTTATGTACTAACTAACAAAGAAATCATATTCACTCATTTATTACACTCTGCTTGAATAGATTGTAACACTGACTTCTTTAATTTCGTGTTCCAATTCCACGCCATTTCTCACATTGCAAAAATGCATAAAACTAATGAATTTCAACATTTTAACCAACAATATCTAGTAACTGACCAACCAATTTTGCCTATGAATCATGGACCAGGAAAATGGATAGTAACTACATGGTTGATATAAAGCTTCTAAGATAATAGATTATGGATGAATCTTGCAACTCAATGTGTCAACTTCAAGGAAATGGGTTAAGACACGCATGTTGTCAAGGTTAGTAAACTTGCGCCAAGATGCAGATATGACTGGCTCCCATAGGTGCTTGTAAATGTACTCTTGTGTTTATGACTTTATGCTTTTCTATTTTGTATTTATAATTTGCCCCCAGCTTGATAAAGAAACAATAAGATTAGAAATGATTAAGACCATATGTTAAGGTCTAGCCTGGTTTCTCACTTTTTAAAAATAAAGTGCTATTAAGTTTTTGCCAGAGCAAAGGAACACTAAAACCAAGAAAGTTATACCTTTTTCTTTCAATTTGTACTCAAAAGAAAATATAATTAAAAAGACATAACTTACTGAAGGTGATGCACAATAATGTAATTAAACACGATTAATTACAATTACAAAGAATTGTTAAAATTAGAGCTTGGAAATAAAAGTGGTACACGTAAATTGAGACTAGAGCATCAAAATTGCATACATGAAGATGAAGTGCAGCTCCAACACTTGTTATTCCAGACACAAGCTTTAATAAAGTATATATTTTGCTTCTAAGCCAAAAGGGACTGCCAAAATAATCAAGAGTATAACCTGCAAGAAAGACACATATTTGACAGTATACTAAAAAAAACGCAAACCTTCTCAGGTACCTCCAAAAAATAGTAAAATAGCCAAAATTCAAGATAGCTAAAAAGAAACTCAAAAACATCCTTTACCATAATATAACTTTTATACAAACCCAAAATCTGATCAATGCATCAGATGAAGAGAGGGGGGAGATGTCAGAAGCTCTTTAAACCAAGAAATATCCTGCAAGAAGCTAAAATCAGGTAATTATTTTTCTTTGAAAAAAATTCTTACTTGTTGTTACTCTTACAAAATACTATCAAAATGAGATCACCTGCAAGAATTGCACAAGAAAAAAAAATCACCAATTCAACTAAAAAATATTCATCCTATTTTCATTTCTCCATTTTCTAGGCAACAAACATGAATTTAACCAAAATAAGAAAGCATAAATATCACCCAAATAAAAAAATATAAAAGTTCCATTTTTATTTCATCCTATTTTCTCGACAACCAAACATCGTTTAAACAAAAGAAAATTCTTTGGTTCTTGGCAACCAAACAATACTTAAGCAAAAGAAAAAGAGCCAAGAAAGAGTGTACCTTCCATGGAGGTGGAGTAGCGGAGAGATTGAACCACAGAGGAGAAGTTGAGAGATCGGTAACTGAACACAGGAGGAGGAGTGGAAGAAGAAGCAAGGAAGGTTCTAGAAAGATATGGAGAAGAATTAAAAATCCTAGACCTAAGAGAAGAAGAAGCTCTGGAACTCCATTGGAGGAGTTGTTTATGGGCGAAGGGGAATTTTTCCGTTCTTGATACTAAAGTCGGCTTCATCTTCCTTCTTCTGCTTCTTTTTTCTGGAAAAAATAAAAAAAAGAGAACTCTAATATGAGATTTAGCAAAGGTGAGAGGCTCATTTTGCGCCATGTGTCCCATCTAATTTAAATTTTTAATTTTTTTGTACCAAATTAGTTAATTTAGCATAGAAAACAAGGAGTCCGATATAATAAACCATAAAAAACATAATCATCTAACAAAAAAAAAAATTCAAATTTATAAGTCATATATATATTGTGCGCACCCAGAACGAGATTGGCAGGCAGACTCACTTTTGGGCTCACAATCTATTTGTAATGTGGACTTTGGATTTCCTACCTTAGGTAATTCTAGCCCAAAGACTTGATCCTATCTCGCCAACCTTAGCGTTCCTTCCCTCTCCTTTTAATGACTCTACTACTCTCAAGTTTGAGCTACATTTAGAACCCTTCAACAACCTCTTCCTTTTTTTTTAGTTTCTTATATTTATAGCTCAAAATTAGTGGGAAAATCATGATTACCCTTATGGCTAGTAGGAGGAGAGGTCCAATGTCATTAACCCTAAATGGGTGTTTAGGTGGGAGTGGGGTGTGGCAGGAGTGGCCTTGGGACTGGTTCCCGCTTCAGTAGAGTTGCTCAACGATGGTACGCCCTGCTACGCTGCTGGGCACCCGGGGGATGACACCTCCAGGCAGTTGTCTCTTGCTCAGGGAGTGGTTCACCGAGCATGACACAGGTGATGTGGTGTAGCATGTGCTGATGAAGACCGCTTGCCCAGTGGGCTTTAGGGTGGCCTAAGGCCTGGGCCAAGGGGCAATATGGACCAAATGTCGGGCTGGAGCTCAAGGCCTAAAGGGGCTTGGACATCACGGCAGCTCAAGGCCCAAATAGGCCTGGGTATCATAGTGTCGTACATTAGCCCCCCTTGATTCGTGCTCCATTCTTGGGGACGAATCAAGGAAGCCAAGAGGTAATAACCATTCGGGAAGCTAAAAGGGTAGATATTGGGCCGTCAAAAAACCCATTAATGCATCCTCAAAAGGCGCGTTGTAACTGACTGTTGGCTCAGCTGTCATTATTTTCTGACGATTCGTGAACCGAGGCGACATGTGTATGGCAGTTGGGGGGGATTCGTAGGGTTTCCTGCCCCTTAATTATTAAATTGCATTTATTCCTTCCTTTCTAGCTCCTATAAATAGTTCATTCTAATTCATTCTTTCACTTTTACATTCTTCACTCTCTGAATTTCCTTTCTGCCGTGCATTCATCCGTTCACTTATCCTTCAGCCCAGAATACCCCTTTCCTAGAGCTCAAAGTAAGTCCTCTTCCTCTTTCTTTTATTTTAGTTTCTTCCTTCAAGTTTCCTTCTTCAATTTTTAAAGCTTAGGATGGGTTATGCTCACCTTCTAGACAATGAGGCGTCCTTACCCATCTTTAGGCACACATTCAACATCCCTGAGGATGTGAATGTGGCGTACTGTCACGAGAGCGAGATTGCTCTCCACAAGGGGTCTAATATTGCTTTTTTCCCTTTGATGGCAATTTTGGAGGGTGGGGTTAGATTTCCTGTGGATCCCTTTCTACTCAATACCCTTAGGTTTTATGGTTTGTGTCCGAACCAACTTCCTTCCAACTTTTACAGGGTAGTTAGTTGTGTCAGTAAGCTGAATCAGATATACGGTTTGCAATTGAACCACCACGATATAAATTAAATGTACAGTCTTTGTGGGAGTAAGAAAACCAATTACTACTTAAAAGTCAGAGATATGCGGGTACGGCTAATTTCATGCCTACCAAATTCTAATAGGAACTCTTTTGGGGAGTTCGTCCAGGTAAGTGGCAATTGGTTTGTCGATGAAATCCCTTGCCCCCTTTTGCGGCGTGAAGTTGGTTTGTACTGATCGTTAACTTGTTTTTCTTCTTTGCGTATGGTCTTTTTGCTTATCCAAATGCTAACTCATTGTATTCCTGTGTGGCAGACGGCAGAGTATTTACCCCAGACATCAAAGTAGTGCACGTGAGGGACCTGAATTTTATACTCAGGTCCAAAATATTTGTTTATACGAAAGGACGGCTCCGAGCTTCGCACCTCATACTCGGTTGCACCTCGGTGTACAAGACTTGGCAACACCTCAGCCAAGCCTTTACAGTAGACAGCTTGCTGCTATCTTACATCGACGTCCGACATGCCAATTTCCTCCCCCCCCCCATTGACCACCGGTAAAGCCCGAGACATTAGCCCTTGCTACACAACTGCTGACGACCTCACCCCAATCAGGGACGAGTCAGCTAAATGAGTTTCTCGGGCTTTCAAGGAGTAGGAACACGTTCTCATCGAAGGGAACGAAGGCCAAGCCCAAGAGGCCCAAGTCCAAGCAGCCAAGTAAGGCGAAGTCGAGCTCGTTCAAGACGAAGACATGGTGACTAGAAGGAAGATGACCGTTGGTCGGTTCATACCCAGGGCATAACCCTTGACCCAGCCTTAAGGCGGGGCCCATGCTCTCCCTCCACCTGCTACCAGCTGTCCCATAAAGAAACAGAAGGTCGGTGACCTTCCCACAAAGGCCCCTAGGGATGTTCCCGCAAAGATCCCCCTGGGGGGGAATTACTATCCAGGAACTAGTGGGTCATTCCCAACCACTTGCCAAGGGCCGTTAGGATGTGGCATCTTCATCTCGGCTTGAGACCATCTAGCAGCCTGACTTCAAGTTAGGTGATGGGCCCTTACTATCCATCGATAGCATAATAGCATGGGATAAGGGCCACAGGGGGAGGGTGGCCCAGAGTTTGGTGAGTGGCCTCCTCCTGCCCGAGAACATGTGGTTCTTCATGGTGGGAGATACGGAATCACTAGTACGGTGGCTACAGTGGCACATTGTGGCAGTAAATTTCCTTTCCCCTCTTTACCTGTTTGCTTTGATGCTTGAGTGATCCTCTAACCTTTATTGTTTTTGTGTTACCAGTCCACGTAGATGACACATGTACTTGACGAGAGATTGAAAGAGCTCGCTAAGGATGCTAATCGGGAAAAGGTGCTGAAGGACGTCGCCAATGCTACGGCCAAGGAGAAGGGTAAACCTGCTGAGGCTGCAGAGAAGAAAGCTCAATCCTCGGAGAAAACCCGGCTGTTGGCTAAAGAGAAAGTAGCTGAGGTGGAGGGTTGGCTTGAAGGTGTCGAGCTTAAATTAGCGGAGGCAGCCAGTCTTAATTTGGCCCAGGCCAATCAAATAGCTGACCTCAAAGCTACCCTTAAAGCCTGCGAAAACAGATGGTACGACAAGGGCTTCGCAGACGTTAAGAAATTTGTAGAGCCTGTTGTCTATCAGGTGTGGCTTCATGGGTTCAAAGAGGGATGGCTGGCGGCCTTCCAAGTGATGGGAGTGGCCGAGGACTCCCTTTTGAGAGACCCAGGCCAAATCCCCTACCCGACTCCCCCACCCCCCTCCCAGAGTCAGGCCGATGTCGCGGATGATGAAGAAACCACCAGTATGAGGGAGCTGGTTTGGGCGATTGACGCCCACGTTGATCATGAGGTTTCCAGCGACCTCCATGCTGAAGGTAATGAAGAAGCCTGGTAGCTACGGACCGAGGACATTCCTAGTTAGATAGCCAACGAAGCAGCCTAGCTCCCGCCTGCCGATCCTGTCGTTTAACATTTACGTTCAACTAGTTGTTTTATCCATGTTTGCTTTTACTTTACCTTTTCTTTTTATGGTTTGCTTAGGGTCACTGGGCTGTGGTGACCAAATTATGGCTTTAACTTTATTTATTTTTGGGCTTATTTTCCTATGGTCACCGGGCTGTGATGACCGAATAATCATTTGATTTTACTTCTGTTTGCATTAACTGTTTCGTCTCTTGGCTTTGGATACCAAGCATTGTGAATTGTTGCCTTAAATTTGTTAGGATTTGTTTTAGCACATCTGGGTGATTGTCCTGCCTTTTAGCTGGGTGACTTTAGGGCTCGAAATAATTTTTGGACATGAAGCCTTCCGCTGTGAGAAGGCTTTGCTAAGGCACGAGGCCCTTATCTATCTGGTGATGAAAATTAATCTGGGAACAGGTCTTCAAATAGTTTAGATTAAGTTTTTCGCCTGTTCGGGGATAGGTTTCTGTCTTTAGAAAGTTTAGACTAAGGTTTCCTCTTGCCCAATGATAGGAATCAAACCAGGGACAGGCTTCTGCCCTTGGGAAATCTGGATTAAGGTTTCCACCTGCCCGGTGATGGGAATCGAACCGGGGATAGGTTTCTGCCCTTAGGAAATCTAGATTAAGGTTTCCACCTGCCTGGTGATGGGAATCGAACTAGGGACAGGCTTTTGCCCTTGGGAAATAGAGTAAGGTTTCCACTTGCCCGGTGATGGGAATCGAACCGGGGACAGGTTTCTGCCTTTAGGAAATCTAGATTAAGGTTTCCAGCTACCCGGTGATGGGAATTGAACCAGGGATGGGCTTCTGCCCTTAGGTAATAGAGTAAGGTTTCCACCTGCCTGATGATGGGAATCAAACCAGGGATAGGTTTCTGCCCTTAGTAAATCTAGATTAAGGTTTCCACCTGCTCGGTGATGGGAATCGAATCGGAGACAGGCTTCTGCCTTAGGAAATTCGGATTAAGGTTTCCACCTATCCGGTGATGGGAATCGAACTGGGGACAGGCTTCTGCCCTTAGGTAATAGAGTAAGGTTTCCACCAGTCTAGTGATGGGAATCGAATTAGGGACAAGCTTCTGCCCTTAGGTAATAGAGTAAGGTTTCCACCTGCTCGGTGATGGGAATCAAACCGGGGATAGGTTTCTGTCCTTCGCATTAAACGGTTTGCCTTGGTTTCCTTAGCTTTTTCCGTATCCGTTGGTCGGCGCTAACAAATTAATAATAGAATTTAAATGCACCTACACAGGTAAATACCACCATACTCATTAGTAAAACATGTATACACGATTACATTCAATTTACACCCTAGTGTATAACCGATTAGTGATTAAACTTCTTTAGGTTGTGGACATTCCATGGCCGAGGAAGTGACCTTTCATTTAAATCCTCCAAGTAGTATACTCTTGCACCTGCAATGATGGTTACTGTATAAGGACCTTCCCAGGACCCGGCTAACTTCCTAGCATTGGTGTCCTGCATACTTCCTACTGATTTTCTTAGCACCAGGTCCCCCGCATTGAATTCCCTGGTCTTTACATCCTTGTTGTAGTGTTGGGCAAGCTTTTGTTGGTACTCGGCTAACCGTATAATTGCTGATTCTCGGTATTCTTCTAGTAAATCTAAATGTTTCACCATCAGCTCATTGTTTTGGGTGGGGTCGAATCCTACAACTCGTGCACTGCATAAATTCACCTTACCTGGTATCACGGCTTTTGCCCCGTATGTTAAGGAAAATGGAGTCTCCCTTGTGGACCTTTTGGGGGTTGTTCGGTATGCCCACAAAACGTTAGGTAGCTCCTCAACCTACCTACCTTTTGTACTATCCAATCTTTTCTTCAGCCCGTTCAGGATTGCCTTGTTGGTAGCTTCAGCTTGACCATTGCTCTATGGATACGCTGGAGTGGAATACCTGTTTTTGATGCCAAGATCACTGCAAAACGCATGAAAAGCCTTACTATCAAATTGCAGCCCATTATCAAATATCAGCAAGTCCGACACCCCAAATCTTGTGACTATATTTTTCCACACAAACTTCTTAACGTCCACATCTCGGATATTAGCTAAAGCCTTGGCCTCCGCCCACTTGGTGAAGTAATTGACAACCACTAACACAAACCTGCAATTACCTGTTGCTCGGGGAAAAGGGCCGAGAATATTTAGCCCTCATTGTGCGAAGGGCCATGGGCTGCTGACGGGATTCAGATGGCCTGCTGGCTGATGGATCAATGGGGCATGCTTTTGACATTGTTCGCATTTACACACATATTCGGCAGCATCCTTCTGCATTTGTGGCCACCAAAATCCCTAAGTCATCGCTCGGTGTGCCAATAAGCATCCCCCTACATGACTGCCACATACCTTATTATGTAACTCGGCTAGAAGCTCACTTAATTTCTCGAGATGCAAGCACAAGAAGTACGGTCCCTCGAAATACCTCCAGTATAGCTTACGATCTGCCATAACCAATACCGAGCAGCCACTCGGCAAACCCTATTGGCATCCTTTTCATCATCCAAAACTCGACCCTCGGCTACAAAGTCAATGATTGGGTCCATCTAACATGGCTTGATTGCTGCAAATATGGCAACATCAACCCCAGTAGTATTAACGCTATCAGCCACTCCAATGCTCGGCTCCACTATCAGTTTTACTTTGATTAACCAAGGCACCTCTTTGGTCATTGATGATGCTAGCGTGGCTAAGGAATTAGCATGCCTGTTCTGCGCCTGGCCCACTTGGGCTACCTTCGCCGTGCCAAATTTGTTCATAATCTGCTTTACCGCCTGCAAGTATGCTTTCATCTGAGAATCTCGGGCTTCAAAGTTGCCCTGGACTTGGTTAACAACCAACTAAGAATCTGAATACACCTCCACATCCTGGGCTCCCATTTCCAAAACAACTCTCAATCTGGCGAGTAAGGCCTCATACTCGGCTTCGTTATTAGAGGCCCTAAAACTCAGACTAAAAGAATGCTCCAACCGTATTCCTTCAGGAGTAATAATGATGATCCTAGCACCGGCCCTCAGGGCACTTGACGCTCCATCCACAAATACCTTCCACGGGCGACTCTTTACATGATAAACCATTCCCCATTGTTCTTAGGAGAAAACTCTGTAATAAAATCTACAAGGACTTGGCCCTTCACAAACTTCGAGGCCTATACCGTATGTCAAAAAAACCTAACCGAGTCCTCTACTTAGCTATTCGGTCCGTGAAGTCTGATCTCTTCAACAATGATTGTAATGACGATCCCAGTACCGACCCTCAGGGCACTTGACGCTTCGTCCACAAATACCTTCTACGAGCAACTCTCCACATCATAAACCATTTCACCATTGTTTTTAGGAGAAAACTCTGCAATAAAATCTGCAAGGACTTGGCCCTTCACCAAACTTCGAGGCCTGTACCATATGTCAAAAGAACCTAACCGAGTCCCCTACTTAGCTATCCAGCTTGTGAAGTCTGATCTCTTCAACAATGACTGTAAGGGATACTCAGTCAGGACATATACAGTATGAGCCTGAAAATAATGCGGCAACTTCCTCGTAGCATGTATTAGGGCTAACACCAACTTCTCCAAGGGTAAGCACCTTGTCTCGGCATCAACCAAAGTCTTACTGATGTAATACATGAGTTGTTGCACTCCTTGGTCCCTTAGTAGCACGGCACTCACAGCATGATCGGACATTGACAGGTACATAAATAAATCCTCCCCAAGCTCCGGGGTCGTTAGCATGGGCGCTTGCATCAAATAATCCTTCAAATCCCGAAAAGTTCTGTCACATTCCCCATTCCACTGAAATCCTTTCCACTTCTTCAGAAGTTAATAGAATGGTCGACAGCGATCAGCGAATTTGGAAATGAATCGGTTATGGGCAACAAGCATCCCGATCAATACTTGTACTTCTTTCGGATTGCTCGACGGCTTGAGGCGCTTCACAGCTTCGATTTGGTGGGGGTTGACCTCTATTCCCCGATTAGTGATCAGATATCCCAAGAATTTACCAGCCCCTACACCAAAAGCGCACTTCTCAGCATTAAGGCGTAACTTATGTTGCCGATATGCCGCACTTTCTGTTTACTTTTCACCACCATGTCATCATTGTACACTTCGACCATACATCCTATTTTATCTTGGAACATCCTCCTCATCATCCGTTGGTATGTAGCCCTGGCTTTTTTAAACCCAAAAAGCATCACAGTATAATGATAGTTGGCATCTAAGGAGATGAATGCTGTCTTTTCTCGGTTCTCAAGCGCCAACGCGATCTAATGATACCCTTGAAAGGAGTCCAAAAAGCTCATCCTCGGGTGTCCGTATGTCGCATCTACCAACTGGTCAATTTTTGATATGGGAGATGGGTCTTTTGGGCATGCTCGATTCAAATCTGTAAAATCTACACAAACCCTCTGCTTATCGTTCTTCTTTTTCACTTCCATGGTATTTGCTAACCATTCTAGGAAGAAGATTTCCCTTATCGCCCCAGCCTCCTTCAGCTTTCGAACTTCCGCCTTTACTCCCTCAACATGCTCCTTGACTGATCTCCTCAGCTTCTGCTTCTTAGGAGGGAATGAGGGGTCTACGTTAAGTCTATGGATAATGAATTTGGGATCCACTCTGGGCACCTCATATGGACTCCATGCAAACACATCCACATTCTATATAAGAAATAACAACATCTCTACCTTATCTTGGTCCTTCATGCTTTCTCCTACTTGAAAGCACCTGTCAACATCTGGCAATATCCTTACTATCATCATTTCCTTGGCACAGCCAACCCCCTTCTCTTCTCGTGGATCCTGTAATTACTGTAAAGGGACCCCCCGTGGTGAGTCCTTTTGCTCGGCCTGCTCCTTTTGGTCGGCTCGCTCTTTCTCTTCGGCTCGCTCCTTCTCCCAATTGACTATGGCAACTAGGCATTGTCTAGCCATCTGTTGGCTTCCCCTTACTACAGTAATACCCTGCCTGGTAGGAAACTTGACTTTTACATGCAGGGTGGACGAAACAACCCCCATTGCATAGATCCACGGCCTTCCTAGAATCGCCGTGTATGGGGAGAACGAAGTAACCACTATAAACGTTACTACCACCTCCTTGCCTTCCATATTCACGGGAAGAGAAATTTGCCCATTGGGAACTACCACTTTGCCATCAAACCCGACCAAGGGTGCACTATACTTCAAAAGGTCCTCATTCCTCAATCCGAGCCCCCTAAATAGGTTCAGATACATCACGTTGGCCCCGCTTCCCTGGTTTACCATCACCCTCTTCATTAAGAAGCCACTTATCTGGGCTGTGACCACGAACGTATTGTCGTGCGGTTGAATTGTTACTTCCAAATTGTTGTCATCGAAAGTAATAGGCTCCCGGGCAAGCTTTATTTTCTTTCCGAAAGGTTGTATGCTCGAGCTGTCTTCCACTTGTACTATAGTCAATACTCCTTTCCTTCTTGATGTAGTGAGGCCCTCCGGGGCAGCATGAATGACTTCAATTATCCCTAAAGGGGGTGGAAGGGGGTTCCCCCTTTTGTGGAGCGCCTTGCCCTGTTCCTCGGTCTCCTACGTCCATCACAAACTCCTTTTAGTACTCGGCCTTTGCCAGCTACCCGAGATGATCCCTTAACACCCAGCACTACCCGGTGGTATGGCCCTTATCTCGGTGGTAAGTACAGTACAAGTGTCGATTCCTCCTAGATAGGTTACGTCCTATCTTGTTCGGCCACCTAAAGTATGGTTCGTTCATAATATTATCTACAATCCTATGCACCGGCTTCTTAAATGTTACCTCTCTCACTTGTGCTTTTGGCTCTTGAATCCTCAACCCCCTTCGAGTCCTGGGTGGAAAACCACCTTGCCGAGGACAATTTATCATTGGTGCTTTACCTTTGCTTTACAGCCAGTCATCCTCTAATCGTTTGTACTCTTTAATACGCCTCATCAGCTGCCTCATGTCCTCGGGAGGCTTTTTAGTCAATGATTCCTGTAGTCCGGAATCCTCGGGTAATCCCATCCTAAAAGTGCTTGTTGTAATCTTCTTGTTGCCCCTGTCGATCTCGTTGTAAAGTTTCTAGTACCGGCTAGCATAACTGTGAAGGGTTTCTCCTACCCTCATTTTCATGGATAGCAATACGTCTACAGGTTGTGGTACCCGGCTGCAGGTTACAAACTGAACACCAAACTCTTGGATCAACTCGAAAAAATTGTGGATGAAGCCCTTCCGCAACCTATTAAATCATCTCAAAGCGGTGGGGCCGAAGCTTGAGGGAAATACCTTGCATATTAGCGCATCATTACGAGTGTGCAGAGACATCATCTAGATACAATGGCTAATGTGCTCTACCGGATCCATCTTCCCATCATAGGAATTGAATGGAGGGCGTGTAAATCTGTTCAGCATCGGGGCCTGTTCGATGTCGTCTGAGAATGGCGACCGAGCAGTTCTGCGTAGTGCATGGTTCATTGCATCCATGGTAGCATTATGGGGCCTGCGTTCTTTTGGGGAATCTAAACCCCGATCTGCATATTCTCGTGAACAAGAACGTGAACGGTCCTGGTGTTGATGGGATTCCCGTGAATGCAAATGGTCTCGGTGTCGACAGGACTCTTGTGAATGTGAACGTTCTCAATGTCAACGGGAACCAGATTGATTGGACCCCATCCCATAACGATCTTCCCTCGAATCATATCTCCCTTTTCGGTTGTCTCGGTCCCTTCTCCAGTGCTTGCCCCCTGCTTCTAACTCCAGATCTCTCACCAGCTTGTGTAACCGCTTAAGTTCCTCATCTCTCTCGTCAAATTGCCCGTGCCTTGAAGCACCCGATATCGTCCGTTATGTTTGGTACGACCCTTCTCCAAGGCCGGACCGCTTTTCCTCCTGTTTATAAACCCTATCTTCACATCTCTTTTGCCTCCGTTCTCGCTAGGTGGATCCCCTAGAAGATCCCACCGAACCACTTTCAGCATAACTCCCAGAATGTCTTTTGGACATCTTTCCATGTGTGAGTCTCAGTCGAACCACAGCTTTGTAGGAGATCCCCACAGATGGTGCCAATTGTGCGCACCCAGAATGAGATTGGCAGGCAGACTCACTCTTGAGTTCACAATCTATTTGTAATGTAGGCTTTGGATTTCCTATCTTGGTTGATTCTAGCCCAAAGACTTAATCCTATCTTGCAAACCTTAGCGTTCCTTCCCTCTCCTTTTGATGACTCTACTACTCTCAAGTCTAAGCTACATTCAGAACCCTTCAACAACCTCTTCCTTTTCTCAGTTTCTCATATTTATAGCTTAAAATTAGTGGGAGAATTATGATTACCCTTATGACTAGTAGGAGGAGAGGTCCAATGTCATCAACCCTAAGTGGGTGTCTAGGTGGGAGTGGGGTGTGGCACGAGTGGCCTTGGGACTGGTTCCCACTTCAGTAGAATCGCTCGGTGGTGGTACGCCCTGTTACGCTGCTGGGCACCCGGGGGATGACACCCCCGAGCAGTTGTCTCTTGCTCGGGGAGTGGTTCACTGAGCGTGACACAAGTGATGTGGTGTAGCATGTGCTGATGAAGACCGCTTGCCCAATGGGCTTTAAGGTGGCCTAAGGCCCAGGCCAAAAGGCAATATGGACCTAATGTCGGGCTGAAGCTCAGGGCCCAAATGGGCCTGGACATCACAATAGCTCAAGGCCCAAATAGGCCTGGGTATCATAGTGCCGTACACACACACACACACATATATATATATATATATATGGCTAAAATGCAAAACTGACTCTTTAACTTTCTTTTGGTTTCATTTCAGTTCTCTAATTTTGCTTTCATTCATTTCAGTCCTTTAAGTTTCATATTTATTCAATTAAGGTCTTTTCGTTTACTTTTGTTAAAATTTTTAGAAAAAAAAATCTGGAAAATATTTTTCAATCATTAATTGAATTTTTTTAATTTAAAAAATTTGAAGAAAAATTCATAAAATTGAAAAATTAACTACAACTGTAGACACTCGATTTTGCACCTATAATTTAATTAAAAAGAATGACTGGAATGACCATTCATATACTCCAAAAATCATTGTAAGGATGCAATTTAGGTCCCTAGCCCAAGTGATGAATGAATTTAGGCCCAAAAAGCCTAATACAATGAATTTGTAGAGAGTGGGTTGGAAAACTAGGCTTTAACGAGTTGGACAACAAGTATAATGGATTCAGGTGACAAGAAAGGGAAGATAAACTAGTTTAATCTAAAGAAAACTGTCCTCAGTACAGTCCGAGAAGATCAGTTCTTATATATTAATTCTTAAGTTTGATAATAAGTTCAATTCTTGATGGCTACAGTGTTTTTCTCTTAGTTTCTCGATCTCCTTTTCTCAAAGGTCTCTTACGTTATATATCTCCCTTTCAATGATCTTGGCCCTCCATTTACTGATCATCCAGACCACTACTTAAGTGCTTGTCCTATCAGATACCCTCTCTAGTCCTCTGTGAGTTGCGGTAGTCAAGGCAACACTGTTCAGAGGTCTTCTCCACATAAATGCAACCAGAAAGTTAGCTGCAAAGCATTTAATGCGGTGGCAGCAGTTTTCTCTTAAATATTTTCTAGCTCCCATCCTTCTTTTACGTTCATAATAAGTGTCTTTATCAATAGAAACCCCTGGAATGTCACCTTTGATGATAGGAGGCACATCTTGATTTTCGTTGCGTTTAGCCAAGGAGATATTCCTCTTCGGACAACTTCTCCCAACCTCTATTGTCATAGTTTTCTTGTGAAATTCAAAGTGTTGCGTCTTCCTTCCTATTGATCCATTCTCAGACCACGGAGCCTCCTCGGACAAGGCCCTAGGCCCAATATACATTTGGGTCTGCATCCCCACAATCATGATTGCATTGCATGATACTTATTCATTGCATATCATAAAAATATTATTGAGATTCTAACGGTTGCAACAGTATGCCTGGTTTCCAAATCAGGCCATCGAATTGAAAGATATTGTATGATCAAGTTTGTACGGTTAGCATGCATTATGTTTAGGTAGAGTCAACCACACATGATTAATTTAAATTAATTTTGATTGGTTAAACAATTAAAATTAATTAAAGAATTTTGTGATTGGTTGATAATTAGTGTATAAAATAGGATTGCTTGCATGAGAATTAAGGGGATAATTGGATAACAATAAAATTGTGGATAATTTGAACTTTATCAAGATTTATTTTAGAATATTTATCTACAAGATAATTGTTGCTGAAAAGACCTAAATTATCTAGAAAAGTGATAAAAATCTTAGAATACAGATTGAAAATACATCTAAGTGCAAGGCCCGGCTCAAGAAAACCTAAAAAAGAAGTCTAAAACGCAACCAAACACGAAAACGTGATTGGCATCCAAGAGTGCCATTTAGCACTTTTGGAGTGCTGATTAGCACTTTCAAAGTGCTGAATGGCACCTATAAGGGCTTTGGCCAGACACTCTTTGAGTGATGATAAAACACATACTTTTTGACTTTTTCGTAAAAGGACGTGTCCTGATTCACATTTTAATCATCGTTGCTTATTTTTTAAGCATTCCAGCCTCTATAAATAGAGACTAGATCTCAAAATTCAAGACACTCTTTCACGCTCTAAGGGAGACACTTTCTCACACTCTCAAATTTCTCATATTTTTTATCTCCCTTTTTGATATTCTCCCTTAAACTAGGGTTTTTAGGTTTCAAAGATAATTGAATAAATTTCTTTGAACCCTAAAATATCCCCTCTAGAAGAAGAGTGCTCCATGCAAGAGGTTGTTTCTTATTAACCTTTTTTTTTCTTATATTTCTCTTGTTGTGATGATGCATGTTTATATATATTTTTAGTTTAGTTGTTTCAAATATTCATATCATGAATTGTTGATTTATTTTGTTGAAACATGTTCTTGATTCTTTTTATTATTGTTATGATCTATTTTTTAGTTTCAAAAATCTGCATGTTATCACTTCTTTTTCTCAAATAAAAACGGATCTACATCTTCATTAGATGCAAATCTAAATTTTTCTCAAATTTAAAACGGATCTGCATCTTGTTGAACTTGTAAGGTTGAATTTAATCAACCATCTTGTTGGCTTTATTCCGTGCCAAATTTTCTTGTAATTTCGCAATTAGTAACCTTATATTTAAGTGGGAATCATGTAAGGGTAGTGAGTGAGAGAGTGTGAAAAAATGCTCAAGATTGTGCAAGGATGCAGAGACTCGCGGCTGGGACTCGCGGGTGACTCGTGACTGGCAAGCCGCCAACTGCAGCACACGAGTGAAGCGTGCAGAGAAGATGAACAATCACATCAGCTGGAGCACTACAGAACAAAAAGTCCAGTTTGGCCGTTCTGTTAGCTCGTGACTTGAACTCGCAACTCAGTCAAGTCGCGAGGCCAAGCCACCAGCCAACTCTGTTTTGAAACACTTGACTCTTCGCATTCCAATCTCACCCTAGTATAAATAACCCTTATACCCAGGAAATGTAGAGAGTTTCCAGAGAGAATTTTGAGAGAGAAACCCTAGAGAAAAACAAGATTGATTCATCTACAATCTTCACATAGAGATTCTTTAAATTCCTCTACTCTTACCCTCTCCATTGTTACATTCTCGAGAGGTTCTTACCCAAATCCTTTTCTTACCATACTCATATCTGTAAAAATGCTATTTGATGCTTTGAGAAGCAGTTAAGAGGGGACCAATGACTATTGGTTGATGCTATGGGCTATAGCGGAATCCCGTAAGCTAAAGAAGACAAAGGTTCGGCGTAACCTCGTTGGAACAAGAAGTTTTGAGGGCTTAGGTACACTGGGTAGATTAGGCTTGGAGGGTCTTTTGCTGTTCATGTATCCCGACTTCATTCTTTTGTGGATTATTGACCGCTTGGAGGGCAGTGGAGAGGTTTTACGCCGAAATCTTCGATTTCCATTTCGATAGCACATCGTTGTGTTGTCCTTGTGTTTGCATCTCTCTTCCCTTAATTTTTGCCATTTAATTTCTGCTGTGGATGTGATTTTATTTGGTTTAGATTGTTTATCAATTCTGATATTAACTTGTGTTCATTTTCCGCACATATATTGTTTGACATTAAGCTTGAATTGATAAGTTTGTAATTGAGGGTCTAAACGTTCATAGTGTTTTATACGCTATTTGAACATTCAGAATCTTAAATCTTTTCTTCAACTATAAGAAACTTTATTGATTGAACTAACTAAAACACATAATGCGATCATTTCTAATTCTTTAAATGACATAGCCAAACTAAAAAGAATACACGATATCACTCCTTTTGAAATATTAGGGACTAAAAAGGTTATTTTGATTTCATTAGGGCTAAAAGATAAATGTGAGAAACTGTGTGTGCGTGTTTGGGGGGAGGAGGGGGGGGGGGGGGTAAAATAGGTGAATGAGAGTCCAGAAGGTACAAGAAGAGGAGGTGGCCTTTCATGGCCACCTTTTCATGTTGTTTGTTAGTTACATTTTACAATCATTTAGACCACTATTTTACATCTATGTAATGTCCATTAAAGAATGCAACATATGTTCAAGGGCCCACCTAATCATGTGCATTACACATGACTTTTGGACACATGTTACTTTTTTTTGCTGCCACATAACTCATTATGTAGCAATTGCTGCATACTAGTATGTAATAAGACCTTTCCCTAAAAGAAATGCGTTACATAGAAAATTCCAATCTACATTTTAAAGAGTAAGTTCGAGGGCTAAGTTATTAAGTAGGAGCTGAGAAAGTGTTAAGCTCTTATCTCGCTCAGCCTAAGTTGGTTTCCCACGGTACAATAGAAAATACTAATAGTTCACTGTATATCCCATCATACAATTAGACAAAGAAAAAAAAAAATCAAAACACAAATTGAAAGGGAGAATAACTCTGTTACCCCAATTCACATGATTAAAAGGGATTTTAATTTTTTTTTTCTTGAACAAAATTTACAGCAAGTTAGCAAATAAGAGAGTAAATAACATGATTATGAAATGCAATATTATTGATGTAATCATGTTAGAAAGCATGAGCATGTGGAAATACCAAGATGCAAACCCCAGATGTAAATCATAGATTCATAGATGCTGCATGAGCATGAACATGATTCTTCATGACAGGGACCAGATTTTCATTTTATTTTTCATTAGTTTAATGAGATGTACGAATGCTAACACATGCTGAAATTCATTTAATGATGCATGCACATGTTATTCTAATTGCAATAAACCTATAGATCAATAGAATAACCTAGATTTATGGATCTAATATCTAATCAATAGGTTTATGAATAACTAGTTCAAAGCAAGTGTTTTAGTATTCTAACTAGTGTGTATTGTGTAACCCCGAATATATGCAATGGTACAATTAAAAATAATTATAATTATACAGTTTACATTATATTTTTTTTAGAAGAGATTCAAATTATACATGGTATTAGCTTATGTTTTTTTTAAAACATACATTTCTAAATTATGTAATGGTTTCTCATTTTATATATATATATATATATATATATATATAATACATGGTATTAGCTTGCCACTTTATGTTCTTTGTAACTCATGGATGAATAGTTACATAAATTATCACATGATGCAAATTAGGTTGCGTTTGGTTCGATGTAAATCGAATTCCGAGCGTAAAATGAATGCAGGGGAAAATGAATTTCCGCAAAGAAATTAAAATCTGACTGTTTGAGTGTGCAATGGAAAATAGTCCGGAAAACGATTTCCAGTATTTGGTAACATTCTGAAAATGCTTTTTTCTACAAATTTTTCACATTTTCTCAGCTTCTAAACAAATTTTATATAAGAAAATTTCAAAATATACACTTAACACAACCAAAAATCAAAATAAAATCATTTATTCACAATATATTATACTCGGTGAGAGGAGGAAGAAAGAGTGAGAGATAGATCAAGAAAGAGAGAGATCGGTACCAACGGAGGACGGCGGGGGCCAGATTGGGAAAGAGAGAGATCGGTACCAACGGAGGATGGTGGCAGCTAGATCGGGTGGGTGTGGATCGAGCAAGGTGGGTGTGGGTTTGCCAAAATGGGGATTGGGTTATGTGGGTAGATGGGTAGCTTGGATGTGGATTAGAGCTCATGGAGGAGGGTAGCTTGGATGATGGTAGGGGTGGTGATGGCGGTGGTGGATCGAAGACACGCAGCGGTGGAGCATGGTGGTGAGGTTGAGTAGGAAGAAAAGATGGAGAAATCTCACCATTGAGTGAAGGAAATGGACGGCTTGGGTGGTCAGAGCTGAGCTTCGTTGCGTTAGTGCGTGAGGTGGCGCTGGAGTAGTGCTATTGCCGAGATGGATGATTGGTCATAGCTGAGCTTTAGAGAGAGTGTGTGCTGAGAGTGAGGCGTGTGAGGAGAGTGTAAATGGTTTGAAGGTAAAATAACTATGTAAATCATTTTATAGGTGAAGGGGGTCTTTTTCCGGTCAAAGTGTAAATGAAATTCCGTTTGACCATAATTTCTAGTGCACCCAAACACGCTGCTAGGTGTAAAATATTTTCCAGAAATCATTTACACCCAAAACAGACACAGCCTTAAAGACCTAAAAATTTTCATGATGAAGTCAAAATATAGCATAAATGAATTACGGCTATATATAGAAAAAGTAAGAAAACAAAATAATTCATGAATATCTTGCCTTCATGGTCATATAGCTGTAATTCATGAATATCTTGCTTTCATGGTCATAAATTATCACATGATGCAAATTAAAGACCTAAAAATTTTCATGAAGAAGTCAAAATAGAGCATAAATGAATTACAGCTATATATAGAAAAAAAGAAAAGTAAGAAAACAAAATAATTAAAAAGAATCACCTAGCACATGCATAGGCCCTAGGTTTCATGCAAAGGAGAAAGTGTCCCAACAAATTATCGATGAATAGTTACATCAGTACATAGGTGTCATGGCTAATTATATACATTAGTGCATAGTTGCCTTTTTGTAAAAATTCAATATGAAGCAAAACGTGCGGGAACAGTGGAGCCATATCTTTGTTGAAGGTTACTCAAAAGTCAGCATCGCTCGGGAAGAAGTGTGGTGGCAACAAAGATCAAGGGTACGATGGTTGGGGGAAGGTGACCGTAATACAAAATACTTTCACAACCGTGCATCAGAGAGGCGAAAAAAGTACACTATTTTGGAGCTATGGAATGAGAATGGAATTTGGTGTGAGAGCAAAGAAAGTGTGGCAGCCACAGCTATCTCCTATTTCGAGAACATCTATACTACTACAAACCCAACTCGAATTGCGGAAGTAGTGAGCCTCATTCCGGCCAAAGTCTCCGAAGAAATGAATGACAGCTTGGTTAAAAATTTTACTGCAGAAGAGGTCAGAGTCGCTCTTCAACAAATGCACCCAACTCGAGCTCCCGGCCCGGACGGTATGTCTGCCATCTTTTTTCAGAAATACTGGAATATTGTAGGTTGTGATGTTACTAGTATGGTGCTTAATGTGCTTAATTTTGATAACCCCATGACTGAATTAAAAAAAAAAAGCATCGCTCTGGCAGCTCTTTGTCCATCTCTAATTTTGTCACTGACATTTGTTTTATTGCGAAGTCCTTTTTATCCCGTTCTTTTCTTTGGGTCAAAAGAAGTGGAAACTCTGCTGAAAAAATGCTGCAGCAAAGTTCACATTAGCATCTAATGTCTCCTCCTGTTTTAAGTTTGGCAATCTTTCTCCTACTATAGCTGTTGTTTGTAAGGAAGATGCCCCATCTTTGTTTGTTGTTTCTTGATTAATATATTGCAGATTATCCCCCAAAAAAATAAAGCAATGAAATATTTCAGTTTGGTTGAACAAAAAGAAATTTGTTATACCCAAAATATTATTCCTTCCAAACATGTATGGTGATATTTTGTTTTAGGAGACTATTTTTTGAATAACTATTTACCTATGCAAATGCATCAAAAATATGTTGCATTCACTCTAGGAAAGAGATCTTCTCCAAAAATAAAATAAAACACTGAAAAAGGAGTTTTTTTTTTTTGGTTGGAAGAAAAGGAAGTTGGTTAATATTCCATTACACAAGTATAAAATATAAATATACATTACATATGTAATAATAAAAAAATGTCCATAGTTCATGAAACTTCGCACCAAAAAATGGGTGGTGAGTCTTATCATCATTTTCAAACAATTAAGGCTTTAGATTTATCAAAAGTCCTAAATTGCCACCTGCTCACACACGGTAGCCAAAATGTTCCAGTTTCTCCTTGAAAAGCCAAAGGACAAATTCGTCTTAGTCTTGTTCAAGAACAGTGAATTTTATTCTAGGATTCCAGTCCAGATTTTAACAAATATATTTATTGATTGAGCCTTCTACTCCCAATCGCAAAAGGACTTGAGTTTCACTTCAAAAGCCCAAAGCGCAAATTTGACCAATGTTTGTTCCAGCACAAGAAATCTATCCTGGACTCCATTCTGATCATTGACACCTAAGAAAATGTTTCTCGAGCTCTAAATTGCTATGGACTCAAAATGGGCTCGAGTTTCTCCTCAGAAGCCTAGAGAGCAAACTTGTCCAATTTTTGTCCATTAACAAGGAATCTTGCTTGGGACTCTATTCCGAAGCTTACAACTTCAACTGGGGTCACAATTGGGCTCAATTTTGAGGGGAGGGCTTCAACATATGAAAGAAAAAAACGGGAAGTTCAATTTAATGGAACACCGAACATCTATGGAGAATTGTAGTGCAAAAATCGTGTAGTTAAAGAATCGTTTTTGTTCCCAGTTTTTCAACTGTTTGGCCCGGTTTATAAACTATATCTATATATATGCCTTCCCAATTCAGTCAAAAATTGCAAATTGATGGGGGTCCAAGTAATAGTCAGCAGTAAAGGTATTTTTTTGCGAGACATCATGGTTATAATTCTAACCCCACCTTCCACTCCTTGTTGTCTACCTATCTCAATTGACTCTTAATGAACTCCTACAAATATCTTTTATAGTTGACAATTTATTTAAATATTGGGATCTAGATTTGGTACAATAGTCAGGGTTATAAAGGGGTGGCAAAATTAACTCAACCCATTTACCTATCCAAACCCACCAAATTATTAATTGGGTTAAATGAGTATTAACCCAATTAACATTAACGTTAATTACCGCGCACCCTTTGTGCGGTGATCATTCTACAAGTATAAACGCTTGTGAAGTGTGGGGGGCAAGGGCTAAGGTTCAAGTCTCCAAGAAGGAGCTTCACACACATATACATTTAGATTATGTTAGAGTAGAAATTTTATCTTGTAAAAAAAAAAAAAAACATTAACATTAATTGGGTTTTAACTGAGTACCCAATTATGACCCAAGTATCATTCCTTCAAACACCTAACTCCAAAATACTTCCAAACCACTAAAAAGACCAAAATACTCATGAAACCTCAAAAATTACCAAAATACCCAAAAATTTTAAAAAAAATGACATAAATACCTCTGAAACCTAAAATTTACCAAAATACATCCTTAAACATAAGAAAATGACCGAAATACCCCCTAAACTAAAAATTACAAAAATATTCCTGAAACTTAAAAAATGACCAAAATACCCCAAAAACTTTAAAAATAACCGAAATACTCCCGCAACTTAAAAAATGACCAAAATACCATCGAAAGATTAAAAAATGACCGAAATACCTTCAAAATCTAAAAAATGATCGAGATACTTTTGAAACCTAAAAAATGATCAAAATACTCTCAAAGCCTAAAAATGACCAAAATACCACATTAAAACCAAAAACAAATGACCAAAATACCCCTAAACTTTTAAAATGACCAAAATACACTCAAAATCTCTCAAATGACCACAAATAGCCCAAAACCTCTAAAATTACCAAAAATACCCTGAAACCTCTAAAACGACCAAAATAGCTCTAAACCTCTAAGAGCATCTCCAACAGTTTTAGCAAATTTTTGTATTGTTTGGAGAATGAACAGTGACATTTAGTTTTTACCTACCAACTTTTTCAAATACACTTCCAACAGATTCTCTATCACATTTTTTATCTTATTTAAATATTATTTTTTCATTCATTCTTTATTCTTTTTTTATCATCATTTTTTTTTTTAACAACTATATTTTTAAATGAGAAGTGTTACATCCACAATATTTTGCGCAATACTTTCACAACAAAATTTATGTGGAAAGTTGTTACTAATTCTAATTTGAACTCACCACTGAAATTATTTTTTTTCTTGCCAATATTAACTAATAACAATTTGTTATTTAAAATTTATTATGAAATATTGTGAAAATGTTGTAGTAGAATTTCTCAATTAGGATTTTTTATTCTTTATATTATTTTTTATTCTTTCATTTCATTCTCCTCCACACACGTGTCCTCTATCCCCCTTCTTTTATTTCTTTTTCTCCTCAAGAACCTTCCAGCAACATCATTTCTTCACATCAGAGAGAGAGAGAGAGAGAGAGAGAGAGAGAGAGAGAGGAGAGATCGACTTGGGCCTCCAACGCCACTCCAACACTGCTCGAACCGCTGCTCCAACACTATTCCAGCCGCCGCTCCAGCATCTCCATCGCCGCTCATCGTCCTCCCCACCGATCGGCTTGGGTTAGATCGGCTTCTTCTTCTTCTTCTTTTTTTTTTTTTTTTTTTTTTTTTTTTTTTTTTTTTTTTTTTTTTTTTTCTCTCTTTTCATATTTGCTTGTTCTGATTCAAATTTATTTTTATTTTTACCCTAGGTATATAAAGAAAAACCCTAGCCACGTTTTTAGAGTTGCTCCAGTTGAGTTGTTGCTCATACTTTTCTGTTTTGTGTAATCTCTTGTGAGAACTAGAGGAGTTTGCCTTTACACAAAACTTAGGGTTTTCAAGGTAGAGATTACTTCAACATCTTGATGATCAACTCGGTTTCTACCATTAAAACTTAAAGAATATCAAGCGTGGGTGCTTATAGCTGATTGGAGAATCCAAGAAAGAAGGATTCCGTGGATTCGGAGCTTGCACGTGGTCGTGTCAGTAAGTTCTATTGGTGGGTAGCATTAGAAAGTCAAGCTGGGAGCTTGTAGTCCTTCTGTATGAACTTCGATTCTTTTGCATAATGGATTCAGGTTTACCTTGAGGATAGCTAGGTCAAATGCTCCTCAGGTTTTTACCGTGTGGTTTCTTGGGTGATTATATCTTGTGTTATTTACTTTTTCGCTGCTTTATATTCTTGATATGATTGTTTAATTGTTTTTACCTAGAATTGCATAATTTGACTAAGTAACAACTTGGCTAATTAACTAGGCTACTCAATTTGGTTGTATTTTAAGGGGTCTAAAACCGTTCATCATTGCTACCTTGCCCAATTTAAGCCAAAAAGGGTAGAAGAAGCTCTCCAGGATGAAAATTGGGTAAAGTCAATGCATGAAAAGTTGAATCAGTTTGTGAGATATAATACATGGGAACTTGCTCCAAGGCCTGAAAATGTTCATGTCATCGGCACTAAATGGATATTCAAAAACAAGACAGATGAAGATGGAGAGATAATCAGAAATAAATCTCAATTAGTGGCTCAAGGATACACTCAAGTAGAAAGAGTAGATTTTGATGAATCCTTCACTCCTGTGGCAAGACTTGAGTTTATTCGAATTCTTATGTCCATCGCATGCACCATAAACATCAAACTCTACCAAATGGATGTAAAATGTGCGTTTCTAAATGGATATCTCAATGAAGAAGTGTTTGTTGAACAACCTAAAGGTTTTAAGGATTCTCACTTTCCTGATCATGTGTTGAGATTGAAGAAAGCCCTTTATGGCTTAAAACAAGCTCCTAGAGCTTGGTATGATCGGCTTACCTATTACCTCCTAGAAAGAGGATTTAAAAGAGGTTATGCTGATCAAACTTTGTTTGTCAATAATGATGAAGATTACCTTATGGTGGCTCAAGTATATGTTGATGACATAGTATTTGGTGCTACCATCGATGATCGGGCTATAGAATTTTCTGAGGAGATGAAGAAAGAATTTGAGATGAGTATGGTAGGGGAGCTTACATTTTTCCTGGGCCTTAAAGTCAAACAAAAGAAGGAATGCATATTTGTTTCACAAGAAAAATATGCTAGAAATATTGTCAAGAAGTTTGGACTAGACTCCAAAAAGCATGCCTCCACTCTCATGAGTTCATCCACAAAGCTGAATGCTAATTCTTCCGGGGTGGAAGTGAGTCCAACCTTGTATAGGAGTATTATTGGGAGTTTACTCTATCTTATTACAAGTAAACCGGATATTACATTTAGCGTTGATGTTTGTGCTAGATGTTAAGCTGCTCCAAAGCAGTCTCACCTGATTGCGGTAAAGAGAATTATACGCTATATCAATGGTACTCCAGATTATAGGTTGTGGTATTCCAAGGATTCAAATGCTTGCCTTGTCAGTTATTCAGATGCAGACTGGGTTGGTAGTGTGGATGATCGAAAGAGTACCTCAGGAGGTTGTTTCTACCTTGGTAACAATTTTGTCTCTTGGATGATCAAGAAACAAAACTCTACGTCTCTCTCTACAGCTGAAGCTGAGTACATAGCCACTGGAAGTTGCTGCACACAACTACTTTGGATGAAGAAGCTACTTCATGATTACGGGATTCCTCAAGATACAATGTGTGTCTTCTGTGATAACACCAGTGCCATAAATCTCTCTAAGAATCTAGTTCAGCATTCAAAGTCAAAACACATAGAGATACGCTACCATTTCATTCGGGATTTAGTGGAAGAAAAAGTTGTATATCTTGAATTCATACACACAGACAATCAAAAGGCAGACATCTTCACCAAGCCCCTCAATGGTCCACGGTTTGAATCTCTCCGTAAGACCATTGGTGTTGGTACAATCCCTTGAATCTCATGTGTATTGTGTGTTTTACCTCCTTATATTGAGTTAACTTGTTTGTAGGGCACACACTTCTTTGTTGATTATTTGCAGAGCATGATTTGTATTTGCTTTAAAAAAAATTTACATTGTTTTTTTGTTTGTTTTTTATCAACCTTTTACTGCTTTTGTATCAAAAATCTAAAAACATATAAAAAGTAGAAAATCCAAAAAATTTGATCGGCATTATTGAGTTTTTGTCTCAAAGCATGTTTTGCCTTTTACCTTTGTTCTAATGGTCTTGTGCATCTACAAGTTTAGCTTGTTTCTTATGCACTCATATCATTGTGGGAGATATCATGAAATCTATGTGACTGTTGTAAATAGGTCTTCAACATTGTCATGAATGATTGGTGAATGATTTCGTTGATTTTAAGACATGCATAGACTTATGTCTATATATCTTCTCACTCTTTATTTTATTGTTTTTGATTAAAGAGCTCACCAAATGTAAATCTCTAAATGAAAAGAGATATAGAGCTGCAAAAGCCTGTCACACATACTAGTATTTGACTAGAAAAAGGAGAAAGCGACCAAAATAATTTGTATGATGCCCCAAAAAGCCAAAGGCTAACTCATCAAATTAAAATATCAAAAATTTCAGGCATCAATCTCACAATGAGATGTATTGTTTCAAAATGATCATATGATATGATGTGTATGGAGCCAAATGAAAAGTTTCAAAGAAATGTAATCAAGTTTATGTGGGAGGTCATACATGCATGCTTCTATAATTGAGATGGGTCATATTATCTAGTGCTAATTGTGTATGCCTTGATTGAATTGATCATTGAAGTTTTACATTAGACTAAGGACTATCTCATTTTTGATATCCACACACATCACACAAGTCTATGTTCAATGAATGCCATATTCATTTGTGTGATTGTACTTGTTTAAATGTGTTTTCACATGTTCAATCTTTGTTGATCGAACACAAAAAGATTTTTGAGTGTTTTAGCTTATTTTTGGAAAGTATTTTGTTTTTACAAAAGTGTCAAAATTTCAAAAACAATGTTGCCCTATTCTGGCAACTTAGTCTCAGGTTAGCCCAGCCGCATGCCCCAGTCGAGAGTCCACTCCAAGATTTTTCGCGGCTCACTGATGAGTCAAGGTCTCAGTCGCAAAAAATACTTAGAATATTTTTCAAAATTTGAGTTTTGATGTTTCTCGCGGCTCAATATGGCTACTTGTTCATGGGTAAAAGGTCTAGTCGCAAGAGGTACACAGAAATTTTTGCGGCTCACCTCGCGAGTAGACCTTTCAGTCGCAAAAGCACTTAGAAAATTTTTCAAGACTCTTGGTTTCAAAGTGTTTCACGGCTTACCCTGGCAACTTGATCCAGTCGCAAAAAACACGTGTTTTGTGTTTTTAAGATCTATGTTTAAAACTTTTTAGTTTTCCCTCGATTTATTGTGACTATTCATTGTCTTCCCCATTTGACCTTTTCTAAAACTCATCGTTTTTCTCACATAAATCACCATTGTTGTCCATCATTCCTGTTTCAATATTCAAGAAAATGTATGTTTTTTTTTTCTCTTACACAGTATCATTCACATTTACTGTATTTACCTCATGGAATGTGTGTTTTTGTCGATATTTGTATATCTCTTGTTTGAACGTGTATATGATCTCATGATAAAAATGTTGTGCATTCGTTGGTGTTTTTGTACAAATCTTCTCTATCTTGAGTACACATTGTGGTGTTTGTGGCACACTCATGCTCATTTTCATGTTTGGGACCTAAATCTCAGTATTCTAGGGTTTCCTTCATTATCCATGTTTTGGATCTAACCCAATGCTGATAATGTTTGGTGTCTTGTGTGGCGTTTCTTGGTCTCTTGATAAAACATGATGCAGGGTGTAAATGTCTCCATTCAAGAGAGCTACTGTAAAATAGGGCAACAACAAAGGGAAAGAATCTATCATTGATGTTGATAAACTCTCCCCTAAAGCAAAGAGGACTCGTTCATCATCAGGATTATTTGATCCCAACAAGTTCAGATCTTATGTTGCATTTCAGACTCATGAGAATTACTTCAGAGATGCTTTTGACACCGACATTCCTAAATAGTTTGCTCACAAAGATTGGAATTACCTTCTCTCCGACCTTAATGAAGCATATGAGGGCTTGGTAAAAGAGTTTTATGCCAATACAATTGTTGAAGACGAAGAACTTAAATGCTGGGTTAGAAGAAAGAGTTTCTCAGTCTCTCCCGCATATCTGACTGAGATTCTTCACATTAGTCGACTGATGTTTAAAAACTCACCGGTTTATAATGATTTATATCCAGATGAAGACCTCCTTTGAGTTGCTCTTGGAAAAGACTTGGAATTCTCATTGAATGGGAACTCAGTAAGTGTTTCCTCTCTTCCTCCAAAATTGACAGTGCTTACAATCATCATGTTTCACAACTTGTATCCATTATCTAGCACCGGGTACATGAACCTCGGACATGCCTTGTTTCTTCACGATCTGATCTCTGATGTAAAGATTGACATTTGTGCACACATCTTTCATGTCTTGCACAAAATGGTTCTTTGAACTGAATCAAGGATTTGCATTCCTTTTTGCTGCCTCGTTTCTATGATATTGAAGCTCAAAGGAATACATCCTTTAACAGATAAGTCTCCCTGCACAAAACTGGCTCCAATCAACATGCGTACGTACAAGCTAGCATTGGTCATAGTCTAAAGGGAATCAAAATAGAAACTTCAGCATCTCACAGTGGTTCGTGCTCTAGCTCATCCACATTTGACGAGAAGCTAGACAACATTGTGAAATCTATCCATGAGTTGAGCGCCAAGATGTCCGGACTTACATTTATCTTGCACCATGTCAACATTCGATGGGATATGAAGTTCACCTCTATCCAAACTCAATTGGATCAAATTCAAAGAAAGCTAGAAGGTGATGAGGACTAGCTATTCCATGACAAAAAGGAGGAGATGATGTTGGCAGGGGGAGTACAATGATAGGGGGAGAAACAGCTGCATCAAAGGGGGAGATTTCAGCAAGGACTATGTTTAATTTCTGTTTCATATTAGCACTTTTCAGTCTTTATGTTTTGTTATTTTGTATGTATTAATGATTTGTACCTATTGCTTTTGTAAGCTTTTAAGGTTTATATACCCATGTTTTATAGCTTAAGTACTTGCTGTTAAATGTCATGCATTTTCTTTAAGTACATCACTCTTGTGCCCTTGTAAGATCTTGTTCCTAAATGCATATATGTTTTATGTATTGGTTGAGTGTTGGATAAGCAAATGATACTTTGCATTAAGCTTATTAGCTTGCATGTCCAGATGTTCATTCCGTGTGTGAAAGAGCATTGTGATCACTATGTATAGTGATTGTTCCTTTTTGGTCAAGTCATGGTTTATTTCTTATTTCCATCTTGCTTGATCACTTTGTGCTTGCTCTATATGCATTACAAGTTTTTTGCATACAATAATCAGATTGTGTTGTTGTGTTTCAAGAGATACTTGTTCTTATGGTTCAAAAGCTTCACAGATTCTAGAGTTAGGTGTGAGTGAGTTTTCCAACTGTTCCCAACTCACGCGTTAAGTCTAGAGTTTGTTGTAGGGTTTTGTCACGGAGATTGTAAGGTTGAATTTAATCAACCATCTTGTTGGCTTTATTCCATGCCAATTTGCTTGTATTTCAGCACTTAGAAACACTGTATTTAGGTGAGATTTATGTAAGGGTAGTGAGTGAGAGAGTGTGAAGAAATGCTTAAGTCTATGCAAGGATGCAGGGATTCGCGGCTGGGACTTGCAAGTGACTCGCGACTGGCAAGCCGCCAATTGCAGCACACGAGTGAAGCGTGCAAGAAGATGAACAGTCACGTCAGCTGGTGCACTATAGGACAAAAGGTCTAGTCTGGCCATTCTGTTATCTCGCGGCTTGAACTTGCAACTCAGTCAAGTCGTGAGGCCAAGCTGCCAACCAGCCTTGTTTAGGAAAAACTGACTCTTCACATTCCTCTCTCACCCAAGTATAAATGCCCCTTAAACCCACGAAATGTAAAGAGCTTCTAGAGAGAATTTTGACAAAGAAACCCTAGAGAAAAACAAGATTGATTCATCTACAATCTTCACCTAAGAGACTCTTCAAATTCCTCTACTCTCACCCTCATTGATACATCTTTGAGAGGTTCTTGACCAAATCATTTTCTCACTATACCCACGTCTGTGAGAAGGTCTTTTGGTGCTTAGGAAAGCAGTTTTGAAGGATCTAATGGTTATTGGTTAATGCTATGGACTATAGCGGAATCCGATAAGCTAGAGAAGAAAACGTTTCGGCGCAACCTCGTTGGAGCAAGAAGCTTGGAGGGCTTAGGTATTCTGAGTAGATTAGGCTTGGAGGGTATATTATTGTTCATGTATCCCAACTATATTTTCTAGTGGATTATTAACCGCTTGGAGGGCAGCGGAGAGGTTTTATGCCGAGGGCTTTAGTTTCCTCGTCGATGACACATCGCCGTGTTGTCTTTGTATTTGCATCTCTCTTCCCTTAATCTTTACAATTTAATTTCTCCTGTGGATGTGATTTTAAATTGGTTTAGATAGTTTATCAATTCTGTCATTAGCTTATGTTCATGTTCGGCACATTTATTGTTTGATTATAAGTTTGAATTGATATTTTGTTTTTGAGGGTCTAAACGTTCATAGTATTTTCAACGCTATTTGAACTTTCATATTTGAGTTTGGATTTCCCTTTAGTTTTCAGTTTGGATTTGCTAATTTGGTGGGTTCATGCAATGGCCAATTGTGTCTCACTAATTTTAGGCAGTTCTACCGCTCTTTGGTTAACGATGTATACTTGTGGAACCCCAATATTTGAAAATTTAAGAGGTTGTTTGGCACTTGCTTAAGCTAGTCACATCATTTTAAACTCGAATTTGTGCACAATTCCTGGAATAATGACTACAAGGTTGTGAGGATTTCACGGCCATCTATTGAAATTGGGGATGGATGCAGCATCTGTTTATGGGTTAGAATGGTGGAACCTAGATGGTGCTTTATACACTAAATATGGCTAAAAGAATTTTATAATGCTTCCAACAACATTAAAGCATAGGTGCAAAGTGTCTTAAGGAGAAAACAAAGGTGGGGATGCTAGAAAGATATGAGGATCTATTTGCTAACCAAAAATAGAATGTCACAATTCACAATCTCCATACTAGCCAATACATTACACGAAAATATTGTAACCAATTATTAAAAATATTCTAAATTAGAAAAAATAAAAATACTCTTTATTTTTTAGAATCAATAAATTGTTGACAAGAACTAAGAAGTATGCCAACATTATGCTACATAACTAAATAAGTTTGGCCAAATGCGTTTCTCCTAAATTTTTCCTAAAATTATGCTATTTGGCAAAAAAGAACAAAAAAAATGTTGTGATGTTGTTTTACTCAATACTTGCTCAATTGACTAAGTTTACTTGTATCATTGAGTACTACTAAACGATGTCGTCAGCAATGTGCAAATACTTTATAATTTCCTTCTGAAAAGTAAAAAGCCTACATTGAGATGGCTTCTTTTACAACTAAATATGAGAAGGAAAACTTAGAATCATCTCGTTTGTCATCTCCCCTATAACAAAATATTTCAGAGTGTTTTGATTAAAAATAGTTCAATTATTCTTGGTTGCCGTCAGATAAGACATGTGCTCAAAAAATGTCAAAAACTGTATAGTCTGTTAACTCGTATTGTATTATACACGCATGAAACAAGTGTTAGGAGACAGTATAAAGTCAATTTCCATTCTCCCTTTGCTCTTTTCTTCTACTATCCTCTTTCCTATTCTTCTTCTTATCAATGATTTAGTTTCTGTGATCAGAAAAATATACATTTCAATTACATAGTCAAATTAATGGTATAGATAAAGAATTAAAGATTCAATCAAAGCATGCTTGATCACATGCTTTAAACGAGGTTGTAGACTAGATGCTAGGCACAATTATTTGTTAATATAAAAGATGCCTACATAAAAGGAAGAAAACATTTTACTACTTTAAATGCCAGACTATGTTCTTTTAAACATATATATGTAGGAATAGCAATACCATTACCTACTCAATGATATTTCTCATTTACACGAAATAAAAAAGTTGTATTTCGTAACTTTTCTTGACACAGACATATATGCCCGATTCTTTTTCTTTTCTTTCTTATTTTCCAATAGACTCCTCTCTATAATTTTTATACAAAAAGTTAGTATAACCAATCTTTTTTCTTCTCGTTGCTTTACTACATAGAGACCCGCTTTTAGTGCCAGAAAAAATAGATAGGTGCGTGAAGTGAAGATGTTCAGAGGAGGAATTTGAGTGTTTATTCTTATAAATGGAGACATTTTTTTTGGTGCCAAAAGAAATAGATATGTGCTTGAAGTGAAGATGTTCAGAGGTGGAATTCAAGAGTTTATTCTTATCTGAACTGGCTAGACTTTTTGTTGTAATACTATTTTCGAATCATTTCCAATTTTGGTATTATTCACAATCAAGCAAATTATGGATCATATTTGTTTGCCAAACTTCAAATTTATGTAGTTTGTTAGATGATGTACAACATGTTCCAATCTAGATAAAGCTGTTATCAAAAATTGGGGGAGAAAAGTTGAATGAGATCATTTTTTTTTTCTCTAATTGAATTTTAATTGTAGTTGTTTTCTAGCCAAGATTGAGATTTGTAAATTAGTAGCAAATATTTCATGTCCATTCAAGAAGTCAAATATAGTACAAAATTATTCTTAAATCGACATACAATTAAAATGGTAAATGAAGGCATCAGCAACAAAATATGCTCATGAAGAAATTGGGTGAATAAAATCATATGAATGCCTAGGAGAAAATCCAATGAACTTGAAAGCCTAACAAATATGTATGTCTTAAATTCTTCCTCTTCACCCACTCAAAAGGTTCTATATACACATTCCATAGTACTATAAAATATAGCATGTTTCTTCAAGATAAAAAAGCACAAAAGTACAAATAGAAACATAATTTTAAGCAGCTGAACGTAGTTGTTGATTCGCATAAATTGACAATACACATGTGATTTGAGTCATAATAGCATTCCATATTTAAATATGCCTCGCAAAAGACAAAGATAGGGGGATATTGCAAGGTCAAATATATTCGAACAATTTATCAATCATAAAAATAAGCTTCTTGTAATTAACATTATAATTAGATGTGCTGCAGAAGCCAATAAAGACCATATAGCTTGAACAAAGGAATTAAGAAGATGACCCTGGAATTTTAATACACACACTAAATAAGTAATTGGCTACTCCTTTTTCAACCTCCACAGTTTTGGAGCTTCTTTTTATTAACTTTCAATATTTTTTGATGAACTATTATCTTTCAATCTCTTCTACCATTTCCTCAATTTGTTGTTTATATTTTAGCAGAAAAATGATAATAGAAATGTCAAATGGAAATATCAAATGCCATAAAAGGATAATATAAATTCGGAACAAAAATTATGCTTTTAACAAACTAACATGCCTACTACAATTAAAAGCACTACTAGGGTTTCAATTCATTCATACCATTAATGACTTCTCAGTAAGATATCACATTTGCACCATCAAGTAAAGCAAGGTTCTCCATGTAAGTAGCTATAACTAAAGGATGTATAGCTTGAATACTAGTCTCCTTCTCATATAGAGTTTCGGAGTCTATTAAAACATACTTATCTTCCAAGCTGTAGATTTCTTGGGTCTTCTTTTGGATTAAAAGTTATCCATACTTGGTGAAACCAATGAAACAAGTATGAGTTACAACCGGTACAACACAAAGTTTATTCCATGATTCACACACACCATACTCCCTCATCACCCGTACACAACATAGCATGCCATGTGGTTGTTGTTCAAATTTTGCTAAAGCTAGTTTTTCCTTGACTGACGTAAGATTTTTCCCATCTTTGAAAGAGTGATCATCAGGCAGAGGTACCTCTTTGAATTTCTCACTAATGACATCAAATGACAATATCATTTCAATATAGCGAATCTCTTGTCCTCCTCCATCGTCTATCATATCCAACATCCAATGCAAATGTCCACTAACAAATGAGAATGGCTTAACACAACTAAATTTGTAGAAAACGACATTGGGTCTCCATGAGATTCCAACTCTTTTCCATGAATCCGAACTTAATGTGTACACCTCAGCCTCAAGGGGATGCATAGGTTCAGTAAAAGGCCTTGAGATCCTCACAACCTTGTAATCATTTTTTTGAGAATGGTGAGCAAATCCAAGTTTAGCAAGATGTAATTGGCTTAAGCAAGTATCAGGCAACTTCTTAAATTTTCTAATGCTAGGGTTCCACAAGTATACATCATTAAACCCAAAGAATGCATTATTAATTAGGGAGTTTTGCAGCCTAAAATCACTGAAATACAATAGTCCATTGCATGAACCAACTAAAAAGGCAAGCCCAGATTGAAAACTAAAGGGAATTTTAAACTCAAATATACCATCAAACATGCGGTCACAAGCAACCTTCAAGTCTTGATTGTCAAGATTAATTGTTGGCATGTGTATGACGTAACCTTGATTGAGGCACAAAAACATATTAAGGTGGGTGGAAATGAAATTAGGGTTGGTAATGTGAAAGTACCAAGATTTGCGAACACACCTGAATCTTAAGAGTGATTTCACAGGTAGCCTCGCTAGGATGTCGAACATGATGTCACCTGGGAGATGGTTCTTCTTCTGTCAGAGGATCAGTGGTTATGGTCGTGCTTCTTTCATTTGGGATATTTTACGCCAGAAGAGGGGGACACCAAAGAGATAGAGAGAGTGTAAGCAACACTACTTTTGGAATAATTTTTGAATTCACATTGATAACTGATGAGGGATCAATAAGTTTTTCAAAATAGGCATAATATAATATTGTAAATTTTGCTCAACATTAATTCATTGGTATGCTCTCTTGGATTTATAAATCTAATTAAATACTTTGCAAATGTATCTTTTTTGAATGCTATATCTAGGTGGATCACTTCTTATGTTTGGTAAAGTATATTCGTTTGTTTTGACTGTTATACTTTTTCATAGATATATAGTTTTCCAAGTTTCCAAAATTTCTAATGTAGGTCAAAGGAAAACTAAAAGTTGGTAAATGAAAATCCTTAACAAAAATTTGGCTTACTCTTAAGAGGTTGTTTTCTATGTTTATTTTATGAAAAACATTTTCACTCTCATAGTTTCCCTTTCATGTTTTGAATTCTACAATTAATGTTCTTAATTTTTTTTGTACCAGATACCAAAAAAAAAAAATTCCAACTCGTTTTCAAGTTGGCTACCAAATACAAGAAAATGAGACATTTTTCAAGAAAATTTATTTTGGAAAACCACGCATCTATATCTATATATATATATATATAAAGCCAAAGCGTAGCATTTATTGTTGCTACGCTCTTGTTGAGTCACATCAGCAGCTACGTCGTCGGTCCCACTAACTTTCTTTTTTTCTTTTTCTTTTCCTTTTGCAAATTAACATTTTCCCAATCACATAAAAAAAAAATTTAAAAATTCTCCATCTCTTAATTAACATTTCCTAACTTTTCAACTTTCCATTTATTATTTCATCAAACTCAATCCGATAATAATTCAAACTTTCTTCAACTTTATGACTCTCCCTCTCCCCAATCAAGTAGTTATGAAAACTATTAAATTTCCACTCTATTAGAATTGCAAAAAAATAAATAAAAAATAAAAAATAAATAAAATAAAATAAAAAACTACTGATTTTTTGTCTATATATATTTGCAATTTCTCTACCTCACTACTAGAAATTTGGAAAGTCCCTTTAAAGTGAAGTTTTTTTTTTCCTCTCCCATATTCTTTAGGTTTTCCGAATTAATTTTGTTTGTGATGTGTCATCGAAGATCTCAAGTGCCAACAATATTGGTTCCCATAAACCAACCAAAAAAATCTCAAAGCCATGGTGAAGAATACATTAAAAGAATCATAATGGGGTCTGACTACTATAGTTTATGTGGTCGTTAATCATGGATGAGTTTTTTTCCATTGATGGGATATCTCTTATGTGCATTTGTGTGATACATTCACCATTATGGATAAATAATTCTCTTTGTATATGTGTAGCATAAATCAGTTCTATTGTACATACATATTGGTTATGACATGAATATAGATGCATAACTTAGTACAAGATATGTCACTTTTTTTTTTTTTGTTGGTATTGTAACAAATTTAGATATTATTATGGGATGCCTTTGTTGTAAGACTTTTGCCAAAATTGTAGAATTTGATGTCAGTGGAAAGAAAATTAAATCAAAGGACATATATAAAACTATATAAGGTAGCAATACACAACCCAAAAAAAAAAAAAAAAAAAGACTAGGGTGAAAGATTATCCAAGTTTGGACAAAGCCACAAAATCCACGAAGACTGATTGAATGTGAGAAATTCCATAAAGATGTATGCTTGGCTCTATGAAGAAATTGAATTTGGATAAAATATGAAGAAGACTAATTGAATTGAATTGAGTTTTCTATCACAAGTCCTCTCTCTCCTTATTGTTTTGATTTAATTTTTGTTTGAGCTAATACTTAGTTAAAAAGTTTAGTTGTATTCTAGATATTCAAGAGAAGAAAATTCTAAAAAGAAAATCAACTTGCTGAAAAAAATAGCATAATCCAAAATCCAAAACTAAAAACTCAAATTATTTTCAACAAATTTAGGAGAACAAATTATACTTATATCAAAAGTACAAAGTAATTATCTATTCCCACGTATTGCATGGGTCTATGACTAATATATTTATAATAATTGGAATAAAAAATAACTTTCAAATGTAGAGCAATAAACCTAATGCATATAAAAAGTATTATTGTAGTTTCACCAAACGATAACAAGTATCTAGTAATCTCAATCTGCATAAATAAATACATATTCAATATATTACCTATAACACACACACACACACACACACACACACACACACACACACACATATATAAAAATGCAAGACTAAAATTAATTTTTTTTTTTTTTTTTTAATTTCCAAAGCCAACTAGAAGTAAAAGTATACAACTCCACCCTAAGAGCATTCTTAGCAAGGATTGCAAAAAAATTAGCATTTACAATCTCAAAACCCATCTTTATAACATATAACACACCACTTTACATCATCCTTTCCATCAAAACTTCTATTTTTTTTTTAACACTTCATTTAAATATTCTTTCTTTATCATTTTTTAATCTTTTTTTTTTTCCAGTCTCTTTCTCTGACTCTCTCTCCTTTGTGTCTCTCTTTCACAACCTAGCGCCACCGTCCACCATATCCACCCACCCATTTTACAACCACCATATCCACCCACCATCGCCGCAACCCCCTGTAGGAAGAACAAAAAAAGAAAAAAACCAAAGCATAACCACAACCATCCACCAAAATCACAAACAACCACCACCCAACCACCACAAAAACGACCAGCAAACCCACTAGTAGACCCATCACGCCAAACCAAAACCCACAGGAACCAAAACTAGATCTGTGAACCAAAGCCCATCACACACACATAAACCCAGGATCAGTGACCCACGACCCATGCCGAACCAAAACCACGACCATAAACCACAATAGAGAAAAAAAAAAAAAAGAAGAAGAAACCTCCATTGCTGAATCTCCACCATGACCATTGGACTGTCAAACCCACAACCCATGCCCATCAAACCACAATTGCCGACCACAAATCATCACCACCACCACCCACGACCATTGAACCATCCAATCGGACTCAAACTCATCAGACCACGACCCTGACCATCGGACCATGCCGAACCATGGTACAAAGGAGAGAAGAGGGAAGAGAGAAGTGATAGGAAAGAGAAAGACAAATAATAAGAAGAAAAGAAAGTGGCCCCACCTGAATTTAAAAAAAATAATTTAAGTTTTACAATTGGTGAATAGTGCAGTCTCAAATTTAAGACTGCACTGTTCATCAATTGCAAAAATTATCCATACTATTATTTAAAGGGTTTAATATTTAAAACTCTTAATAAATGTTGTTTTTTAGAGTTTGGTGTGTCAAATGCCAAATATTTATAGTATCATGAGGTGTGCTAAATGTGCTAAAAATATAAAACATGCTACAGTATGCTCTCAATTTTTGAGAGCGTACAGATGAAAATGCTATTTCCTTTTATTACTTTTTTATTCATCTTTCTCTCACCTCCTGATTAAAATGTAACTTCATCTTCACGTTCAGCCACTCCTCTTCTACTTCACCATCTCCACTCTCCTGTACTCTTTTCTTCTCCCTTTTGCTTTCTCTTTCCAGAATGAATCATGAGCCACTACAGATTTCATCTCTACCATCTCACAAATTCCACCATCATTGATCTATAAAATCAGGTTCACCGGTTTTTTTCCCCCTTTTTCCCCTTTTTTTCTATCTCTCCTCTCTGTTCTATGATCTGATACACCGAATCAGACGAGTTCATCTTAGAGTTGTCGATTCGCAGTTCAATCTCAGCCACCACCGATTGCCTCTCTACCATCTCACAATTTCCACCATCACTGATTTATAAAATCAGGTTCACCGGTTTTTTTTCCCCCTTGTTTCCCCTTTTTTTTGATCTCTTCCCTTTGTTCTATGATCTGATACACCAAATCGAACGAATTCATCTCAGAGTCGCCGATTCGCATTTCAATCTCAGCCACCACTGATTGCCTCTCTACCATCTCACAATTTCCACCATCAAGTTCTAAGTTTTTATTGATTATTTTTTTTTAAATGCTAAATGGAAAATATGGATTTAAAAAAATATGACAGTTGAATAAGAGGATTATTTAAAAATGTTACCGTTTAAGTTTCACAGTTTTTGGAGGATGCTTTAGTGAAAGTCAGACATCCCTCCGACTGGACATTGTTTAGCAAGTTGAGGACATCTAATATGACCAAGATCCTATTTATATAATAACTGTGTAGGAAAAATATAAAGGTAGAACTTTTTGAGCAAGACTCTGGCTCAGGAACCAAAGAGGTAGCGGTTTTGACTCTCCTGGGTTGTTGATGTGCATGCATTGCTGGTTCTTAGGTGCATTGAGTAATTTTAGAAATAAAAATGAAAGGAAACGCGTATATAGACCAATGGTTTGAGACTGTCAAGAAGTCTGAGAGGTGTTACAATGGGGCTTGGCCATTGGCATGGGGAGAGAAGCAGTTGGAATGTATTAAGAACAAGAATGTTACCGTTTAGAACAAGAATATGACTGTTACAAACAATAATAAAAAAAAAAAAAAATTAAAAAGAGTTAAGAAATAATATTTAAATAAAGTAGTAAAAAAATAAAATATCTAATAAATAACGTATTGTAAAATGATATGCTAAAATGATAAAATAAATTTTTGGTATATCAAAATAGTATTTTTTATGAGAATGCTCCAAGCCAAACAAGTCTTATTAGATAAGACTCACCGACAAAATAAGACTTACCGACAAAAAAAAAAAAAAACAAAATAGAAGTCAAGCGCTCTAGTACGCCCACGGCCCCATCTACAAGTCTTATTAGACAAGACTCCACCTACAGTAAAAACACAGAATGCTGCAGAAAAAATCAAATAAGAAGACAAACTGAGAGAGAGAATAAAACGTATAATCAAAATCAAGCCAGGGTCTGCAAATTGCTTTTATAGAATAGACAGAAAATTGCGCGAAACGATGCCAACTCGAAAAAAGAGTTGCATATTCACATGAAATGTTAGAAGCAGAACAGGTACAAATCATACAGTTTACACAAATGAATCTACATTGTATCCAGTCAGCCAATAATCCAAAAGAGGCCAAAAAATATCCTAATATTATATAATATAAATAAAGTATAATATAGATAAAGTAGATGGAAGTCATTGAATAATCAAAACTACCAACTGTCAGACACAAATCAACTTTATCGAAAAGCAAAGATCACCAATTAATTTTATAATATTAACGAGAAGACCCAAAATAATTAAATACGAAAGCAATATCGTGAAAAGAAAGCTGTTTGCACAGGCAATATCAATTCGCGCCCAGAAGCACAGATTAAATATAGCACAGTAATTCACACTGATTCACACAGTAATTACAAAAATAAATTAAAATATATAAAATTCGCTTTAAATTTATTAGATATATATCAACAATTTATTTTTATGATTAACAAAAAAAACCACGTATATATCTAAATATAAATAACAACACCAATTGATATAATAGCAAAAATAATAAATAAATATTGTACATATATAAAAAGAAATTTACAAATAATTAATAACTTACAGACTAAATGTGTGAAGGGTGAATGATTCAGACCAAGTCTTGTATCACAATCTCTTTAAAACAATTTCGCTCCTCATACAATTTGTGGTACTTTGAGACACACAGACGTCTACCTCCGAGGATAAAATGACCTACAATACGGAGAAGAAACACACAAGGTCCATGCTCTAAGAACTCCTCTATGTCTCTTTCTCTCTCTTTTGATTCAAATGAATGCACAAAATATTTTCTCTCTGAGAAAGTTTTTTCCAGAAAAGTTAGTTTTCATGAATGAGAGATTATGAATTTATATACATTAGTGAACAGACACACAGTTCAAATAATAACTACTGTGCACAAACTGACTGACTCAAAAATAAAATAATAAAAAATTATTATTTAAACAAGAGAGCCTAGTCCACATATGCCAAAACCCAATCCAATGTCCAGTCCATGAGCATATAAACTCATATACTATCTATTTTCTTTCCTATGTGGGACAAGGATTTTCACCACTTTTAATAACATCTTCAAGTGAACATATTAAACGTCAATTTTTTATTCACCACATACTATTTTTCCAACAGATTTTGTATAATTTATGTTTCTTACTAACCCCCTAGAAAATAATTTAGAGTTAAGAGTGTTCAAATTTTTATTTTAAAGGGTAAAAAGAAATTTTATATTCATATATATTGCCAGTTCTCGTGGGTTCCTTTGAACCCCTGGGTTGAACATGGTGTAGCCCCAAAGCCTTCCAATATCTAACATGTTATGATACTATAGTCTAGGTAAGGACTAAATAATGCAACAACAACAATAAGTACTTTGGGGTATTTTCCATTAGGCCCGGGGGGGCGGGGCCCCTTTAGGTTAGTTCTTGGGTTTGTCCAGATATTATGTACACGCAGTTTGTAGTGAAATCGTGCAAAATGAACTTTATTTTTTATTTTTTAATGTAAATATATTTCAATCCATGCATGGAAGAATCGCTAACTCCTATTGTCATGCCTCAAACCTGGTAAGAGCTAGGCAGGTGAAAACAGCCACACACTTATAAAGTTTACATTTTATAAGTGTGAAAGGCTTTCTTAACAACTAAAAAATTATCTTCAAGGAAAATTTCACCAATAAATCCAAAAATATCTTCAATAATGCAAATCTCAAAGGATATCCAAAATAATAATCTTCCAACATTATAAAGAAAATAAACTAATTCTTTGAGACTAAAGTCTAAGCAAAAGACAATATTAAACATAAAAATCCAAATCTGATTCCAATGATTCCTAAACTTCACTCATACACACATCCTAGTGGAAGCTCAAACACGTGTTACTCTTCTTGATCAGAATCTGAAAGGGGAAAGAAGGGAGTGAGTTGACAACTCAATAAGTAACCAAAGTCCTAATAAGTTCTATAAAGCAAATAGATTTATAAAATAATAAATTGCACATAGATCGAATATTTTAATCTTAAAAATATATCATAGGTTGATTAGAAAATAATCAATTTTCCATATAGCAAAATTATAACTTACAATATGTTCTAAAAACACATAAGCAGTTTCAAGGATTTAAAACAGTTCAAATATTCAAACATAATTCATAATTTTAACAATCTTTACAACTATGGTCATGCTATATCCCCATAACTGGGAATCAGATTCAGATGAAACTAGTCATGTGCTAATGTATATCCCCCATTAGCTGGGTCTAGAAACACGATAGACTCGTGATGCCCCAGATAAAACTAGTTTTAGTACCAATGAATAACCTCCATTGGCTGAGTATTAGAGTACCAATGAATAATCCCCATTAGATGGATATCAAAGTCAAAACATAGTCAAATAAAAATATATTTCATCCAAATACATACATACATACATACATATATATATATATATAATCATATATTCATTAATCAAATATATTTGTAATAATTCTTTATTCTTTACTTTAAATCAATGTAACTAAAATAATTAAATAAAATTGTAACAATTATAAACAAAATTCAGTAGTTAAAATACAGTAGTATAAATAAAATAAAATAAATTAGAATAAGGTTACTTACCTTAACTAGCTTACCACAAAAGAACTTTTCCCTAACACTTCCTCTAAAATCCTTAGATAACACCTAAATAATTTACAAGCACAATTTACTCAATAATCAAATAATTCAAGAAAAACTTATAATGGTACCCGGCCAGAAGAGAGACTACTAAAAATATTCAATAACTATCCACTGTGATCTCACACCAAAATTCTACATAATTATAATATATATATATATATATATATATATATATATATATATATATATATATTCCTCCTACCAATAATGCCTTAGGGTCATCTGTGTTTGGTTGGAGGGGTGAAAAAGTAGGAGGGTGGAAAACTCTTTTGTTTGGTTAGAGAGAAAAATGAGAGGATATAAAATATAGTTTATATAAATTGATTATTATACCCTTGTTACATAATTAGTAAGAAATATATTTATTTGTACTCATTAAATAATATAAAATTTACCAACTATTATATTTTTTAATGAAAAATGTTACATTCACAACATTTTTCGCAATACTTTCACAACAAAATTTATGTGGAAAGTTGTTACTAGTTCTAATTTGAACCTACCACTAAAATTATTTTTTTACTCACTAATATTAACTAATAACAATCTATTACTTAAAATTTATTATGAAAATATTGTAGTAACATTTCTCAAATAGGATATTTTATTCTTTATATTATTTCTCATTTTTCCCTTTTCATTTCATCCATTTGTTTTTTTTTTTTTCTTCTTTTTTTTTTTCTACACTATCTCCTCCACACACGTCCTATCTCTATCCCCGTCCCCTTTCTTTTTCTTCTTCTCCCTCATTCAAGTCTCGAGAATAGACATCCTTTCTCTCTTTTTTTCTCCAACTCGCTCTTTTTTTTTTTTTTTTTTCTACGCTATCTCCTACACACATGTCCTATCTCTATCCCCCACCCCCTTCTTTTTCTTCTTCTCCCTCGTTCAAGTCTCAAGAACAACACATCCTTTCTCTCTCTTTTTTCTCCAACTCGCTCTTTCTGTTTTTTTTTTACTTGATTCTAGAACAGTCATCCCCAACGTAGTCCAGATGGGTCATCTTCGTCCCAAAGCAGTTAGTCCAGCCAGAGCCGTCGCTCATCTTCGTCCCCAACACAGTCCAAGCGAGTCAGATGGCTTCTGTCTTCTCTCTTGTCTTTTTTTTTTTATTATTTATTTTTTATTGTTATGATTTGATTAATTTTAAAATTGTGTTTTTAAGTTTGTATTGTGATAATCTGATTATGCTTGAGAGAAAGATTGTTGTGATTTTAGCCATTGTGTTTAAGGGCATTTCTGTAAAAAGGCTGGGAGAGCACTTTTCTCTC
Organism: Quercus cerris; assembly: GCA_963669245.1. NCBI lineage: Eukaryota > Viridiplantae > Streptophyta > Magnoliopsida > Fagales > Fagaceae > Quercus > Quercus cerris. The sequence goes on along the minus strand of OY770007.1, from coordinate 45,466,647 downwards.
CACAGTTTTCCTCCTGATTTGAGAGGAAAGAAATTGGTGGGCCCGGGAGGAAAATTTTCTCCTGGGTTTTCCATCCTCTCTGTTTTCCTTTACTTCCCAAATAGTGGAAAACACTGTTTTCCACACCATTTTCCACCCATTGTTTTCCATCCTCCCTATAATCCCTCCAACCAAACATAGTGTTACGCTATACCTCCTAGTACTATGTCACACTAGTCACTATGAACGACAAGGCACGTGGGCCATCTTCAAGTACACTTTTTTTTTCTAACTTACTAGACTTTTTGTTTTCCCCCAGTTCCATCAATTTGGGTATAGTTTCTTAGAGCATTAGCATTATAAAATTTCAATTCTACTCTATTTTACCATTCCAAAAAGCCACTTTATCATTATACCATTCCATTTTACAATACTTCAAACACCCCAAAACTCTATTTTTATTAAAATATTTTTTTTTAAATATTTTTTTTATTATTTTTTTAACCGTAACTTTTGGTTTTCCTAGGCTTTCCAACAGTCTTTCTTTTTCCTCTCTTTCTCCCTCAACCTCTAGCACCGATTCAACACACAAAGCCACACACACACAGAGACCCATGATACACCGATCAACCTATCCAAACCCATCACCACACACACAAAGCCACAAACACACACACACAAACACAAACCATCAAACCTTAAACAGAGCCACACACACACAATCCATCAAACTAGTTGGAGCCAATGATCAACCCAGAAAAACCTAGCCATCAAAAATACCCAGAAAAACCCATTGAAACAAAAACCCAGAAAAACCCAAGCCACCACTACCTATTGCTCACCAAAATCCCACTGGAACAAAATCCCACCACACCCACCACCCAAGCCACCGATCAACAAACCCAAGCTACCGATCAATAAACCCACGCGGCCGATTTGAAACCCAAGCCGTCAAAAATACCCAAAAATCATCACCGGAGCCACCTCAACCCAAACGATCCACACATCGATCAACAGATCCACCATTTCAAACCCACCAATCAACCGATCCAAACCCAGCTCGCCAATCCACGCTAATCCAACCTCCAACCTCAAAAATCCAAAACCCAGCACCGGTGTAACGAGAGAGAGGCCATGCAATGAGAGATGAGAGAGAGGCCGTGGGAGATGGGTAAGAAATTTCAGAGATGGGTTAGAAATTTTAGCGATGAAGCTTCAGAGATGAGAGTGCAGATAGAGAAATAGAGAAGGAAGAGAGAGAAGAGAACAGAAAAAATGAGAGGGATGAGAGAGAAATTTCGGGGTGAAAAGGAGGAGTAAATTTTTTTTTTGCAATACTGTGAACAGTGCAATTCTATGTTTAGAATTGTACTGTAGCAGTATTGCAAAAAAAATTTCAATATTGTTGTTTACAATTCCCTGATGCAAGAGTTTTTTATGCTTAAAATGCCAAATGTCTCTTAGATTTGACATTAACATTTCCCAATGCTAATGCTCTTATACAAAAACTGTGCAGAAACCTGACCCTTGACCTGTTATGCCTAAAATTTGCAGCTTCAAACTACGCTTATCGCAAGAAAGTGTATAGAAAAAAAAAGATTAAAATACTGAGCATAGAAAAATTTGTAGGTCCCAAGCATCCTATTTACTAAAATATAAATCTAAACTTTTCTTCGCTTGCACCATTAAAACTCTTAAATATTTAAGTAGTTTTATTATTGGTTAAAATACCCACATAAAAAATATACTTTAATTCCAAATAAAGTTTATATTTGACAAAAAAGAGATTTTTTTACTCTTATCTCAAGTGTGCAATAAAACCTTCTTTACTTAAGTATTTTGGGTAGTGTCCTCTCTCAAAATATCTATCATTATACATTGACTTAATTAACTTATATATAACTATAATTTCAACCTTATTTTCTAAAAATCTCCTTAATAATATTAATTATAAAATTTACCCCATAAATAGATTTACATAAATACCCCTCCTTTTAAATATTTTTTTTTTCAAGTATTACACCTATAAATACAGGTTGAATAGAGCAATTACTACACCAAGGAAGGCATGGATAGCAACACCCATAATTCAATCCGTGAACATGGACATGGCCATGTCTTGCAATTGGAGAAGGTTTTTCACATGACATCGGGAGTAGGAGAAAATAGCTATTCCCATAACTCAGCACTTCAAGTAATTCTCTCACTCTCACTTAATTTACCTCTTTCTTTTTATGGAATCAACTATTTAGAGAGAGTTTCCCATATAGCCATACATGTTAAAGCTAGCCATGATGATCATTATTTATAGGGTATGTACCATTAAGAAGAATGCTAGTATCACAACAAAATTCTCAACTTTTGCTGCAATTAACTAAGCAAGCAAGTTGTGAGTTGTGAGTTTTGTTGTGGTACTAACATTATTTGTACCATTAAATGTTTTTCAACACACACACCAGAAACTTGTTTCCAAAGCTGAAAAAAATGTTCACATTTATGATTTTATGTTTATGTAGTAGTTAAAAAAAATGATTTTCCATCTGCATATCTCTCAGAAAACAGTGATTTCCAAGGTAAGACCAGTGTTGGAGGGCACTGTCAGAGCTTTATATAGCAAGGAAAACTTTCCTCGTTATTTTTCCGTAGCAGACTTGGGTTGCTCTTCAGGACCCAACACACTTATAGTTACCTACGAAATGATTGATGCCATAGTCGGACTGTGCCGTGAAACTGGACACTCTCCTCCTGAGCTCACAGTGTTTCTAAATGACCTTCCAAGTAATGATTTCAACACTGATTTCAAATTACTGCCAGACTTTTATGGTATGTTGAAGAAGGAGAAAGGCAACGACGTAGGGTCATGTTTCATAGCGGGAATGCCAGGGTCCTTCTATGGCAGGCTCTTTCCTAGCAAAAGCCTGGATTTTGTTCATTCTTCTTATAGTGTGCATTGGCTCTCTAAGGTCAGCATCTTTACACTCAAAAATATCGTTGCATTGCCATTGGTCAATGACCTTTAGGTTCAATGGAGATATCCAAAAGATCGAATCTCCCCTTCCCCACTTGAAATATATACAAAGCTAAAAACATTGCATTGATTAATTACTAATTTAACTCAATTATATGATCCACAATATTATCATGGAGATATGAGTCCAAGATTTGAGTATAAAAAATAAGTACAAAAAATAAAAATAGAAAATAGATACAACCTCAACACAAACCAAACAAATCTTTAGTGATCCACTTATTCACAAATTGACATGCTTGAGAAACATTTATGAGATTACGTGTTTGTTTGGTACAATTTGGTTTTTTTTTTTTTTTTTTTTTTTTTTTTAACGTTTTGAAATGATTAGTTAGAAAAGGATACACCTTAAAAAATGTGGCTTAAAAAAGCATGCATAAAAAAGATACGGTTCAAAATAGGCTCCACGTCCTTGAGCAATGAGCACTAACAATCATGATTTGGAAACTCGGATCGAATCGTACGATCGGACCGGATTAACTGAAAACCGGTCATTAATCCGTGTTTTTAAACATAAAACCGGAACCCTCTAATTTGCAGCAAACCGTTCAAACCCCGGTCAAACTGTCCGGTTTGTGAAACCGAGCACGGGTTTTTAGGTTTTCTTAAACCACATTATTTTGCTAAAAATCTCTAGCTTTCATCTCGTTTGTCAACTACGTTACTGGATTTCACCGTTTATTGAGAGACCAAGAGAGGGGAGGGAGAGAGAAAAAGGTGAGAGTAATAGAGATTAGAGAGAATGAAGTAATATAGTAATGGAAAATGGAGAGCAAACTTACGCTGGCATTAGATTTTCTGAAATAGAAGTTGAATCATGCATTTTCGAAGAGATGTTTTGTAGGCAATCTTGGAGCTAACCAAAAGGAAGAAAGAAAAGAAAAAGGAACACAGCATCAGACTGTTAGGAAGGGCGGCTAGAACTAGAAGAGAGAAGATAGAAAAAGCTAAAGAAGTAAAGATATCATTTTGAATTGACGGTGAGGATGAAGTTTTGAATGTGAGAAAATTGGGATTCGTTAATTAATAAGACTAGAGAGAACAATTTATAAAAAATAAAAACCAGAGAGAATAACGCAAGAAGTATAACACGTGAATGAGAGGAGGATGAGAAGAAAAAAAGTATTGGGGAGTGGGGCCGGATAGATAAAATGAAAGAAAAATTGAGATATTTTAATAATATAAGAGATATTTTATTATTTTTGTAATAAATTACAAAAAATATCATTTTTTTTAATTAAAATACTTTTTAACCTCTTTATATGTATATGTATATATATTATTTTAATTAAAATTGTTAAATTTTGTATATGTATTTTATTATTTTTATATTAAAAAATTATTAAAATAATTATGATATTATCTCGGTTCGATTTCGGTTCGACTTTAAAAATTTTAAACTTCTTATTTTTACGGTCTATTGAATAATTCGGGTCTGAAAACCTTGCTAACAATAACAATATTTAGCCGCCTTGGTTTTTGTTGTACAACATCCTCTACACTTCTTACTGGGTATACATCTAGCAGGTAATTCATTTAATATAGTAGTCTAGTTGTAGGTTTTAGTTAGTTCAATTAGTAAAGTTTATTGTTGTTAAACAAAAAATTTAGGGTTCAACTCTTGCTTATACCAAAATTCGATTAATATCTTAACCTAATAATAAATAACAATTAGCATGCACCAAACATCATAGGTTAAAATACTATCATGTAAAAGGGTTTCAGCAAACAACGGCACATTAAGGATTGTGATATTCACCCTTGATTTGTATTAGGGATGTTATAAATAAATGAATAATAAAACATAATTACTATTTTATATTATGTACTTTTTTTTTCTTTTTTACAAACGAGAGTATCAAAACCTTTTCAAGTATATAGGGATGAATTTCTTGGGGTGGCCTCAAGGTGATAGCAAGAGGTTTCGAACCTAAGATTTCTTAGATATCATGAAGTTTTTAAGAACCACTAAACTAACCTCTTGGGGTTATATTATGTACTTTTTTTTTTTTTAATACAAGATAGAAATTATATTCTAACTTAATCTAAAGGTATATATGTGTGAAACTCCCTCCCGAAAACTTGAACCCTGGTCTTTACCCCTAAACCTCACAAGCAATTGTACTTATAGAGTGACCACTACACTAAGAGTGCACGGTAGTCATCTACTTATTAAGTAGAAAAGAAAAGGTAATTTTTCATTGTTTAATGGATAATTCTGCCAAAACTCAGATTGCATTCTATTGTTCATTTCATCCACAAAAAAAATAAATAAATCATTCCTTCATTTTCCCTTCCATTTTATGTGAAATGGAGAGGATTTTGATCTGATTTGCGATGCTCATACGAAGTGCAAAGTAATTTTTACTATTTGTAGAATATGAGAATAAATTGTCACATTTAAACAAATAATTATCAATTTCATAAAGCACATAAAATGTACAGGTGAGAAAATTCATACTCAAATTTTCATAATTCATTTTGGTAATGGCATTTTCTCTCTTTTCTTTAAATTTATTTTTATTTTATAATTATTAGGTACCTCAAGGGATAAACAATAATAAGGGGAACATATACATGGGGAAGACAAGCCCTCACAATGTATTCGAGGCATACTTGGAGCAATTTCAGAGTGATTTCTCACTTTTTCTTCGCTCTCGTGCTGATGAAATAAAACTTGGAGGGCAAATGATTCTAACCTTTGTTGGTAGGGGTATCAAAGATCCCACTAGTAGGGATTGTTGCCTC